>PVKC010013808.1:9093-22764 GCA_004027635.1 Crocidura indochinensis | reverse complement strand
AACAACAAAAATGAGAAATTGGACAAGAGCAGGAGCTCTTCACGCTGTGACCAAAGATTAACAAACCTCAGGACACGGCAGCCGCTCAGGCAGTAGCTGTTTGTTCTGTGGGGTTACCTGTGCTGCCTCACCACACTCATACACACACACATCCACCCCTGCCTGAAAACCTGCTCTGTTCTCTCTAGGCATCCCAGACGGAAGGAAGATGTAACTGCACACAGGGTGACTTAAATAAAACTGTTTATACTTAAAGAAAAAAGACAGAGAGAAATGGAATCAGAGAGATAGTATAACAGATAAAGCATTACTTCCCTAACACATAGACACATAGCTGATCCATGATCAAGTTTCACTCTCTGGTACCCTCTCTAGAGCCAAGAGTGACCATGAGCACAAGAAGCAGAAGTGGCCCAAAATTTCCTTCCTTACCACCCAATTTTAGTAACAGGCCACAAATGGACTTGTTCATGGGAGGGGGAGAGGGAAGGGCATACTAAAATTTAATACCAAATCAAATTATAGTTTCAAACTCTCTTGAAATGTAATCATAAACTAATTAATTGCCAGATCATGTGCTTGTAAGGTAATCTGCATGATAAACCTCTACTTTCCCAGAGGGAAGGTAGCTTTACCTGAATTATGCTTACTTCAAAACTTTTCTTGCCTGGGAGATAGCATGGAGGTAAGGCATTTGCCTTTCATGCAAAAGGTCATCGGTTCAAATCCCCGTGCCCCATATGGTCCCCCGTGCCTGCCAGGAGCAATTTCTGAGCATGGAGCCAGGAGTGACCCCTGAGCACTGCCGGGTGTAACCCAAAAACCAAAAAATAAAAAAAAATAAAATAAAAAAAGGTATTTAAAAGGGGTCCGGGAGATAGCATGGAGGTAGGGCGTTTGCCTTTCATGCAAAAGGTCATCGGTTCGAATCCCGGTGCCCCATATGGTCCCCCATGCCTGCCAGGAGCGATTTCTGAGCATGGAGCCAGGAGTGACCCCTGAGCACTGCCGGGTGTGACCCAAAAACCAAAAAAAAATAAAAAATAAAAAATAAAAAAAATAAAAAAAAAATTTTCTCACCCTCTATATAACCTCATATTCCTCCTGGTTGACTTTTACTTATTAAATGAAATACTACTCAATTACTAACTCCTTTAATGAAGTAAATTATATACATACATATCCCAAAAAACTTTCAAAATGGTTCATTCAAAATTAACACTTCTGAGTCTCAAGAGATTTATTTAAACTAGAAATTTCTGACAATTCAATACATAGTCTTGCCCCCTACACAAATAATTAAAATTAAATGCTGTATTGAGAAATGACAGAGTTACAGCATTTCATAAAGGAATTGCTACATCTAAGCAAACAGAAATAGATACATAAAGGCAACATAGAAAATTTAAGCCCGGCCCGGGAGATAGCATGGAGGTAAGGCATTTGCCTTTCATGCAAAAGGTCATCAGTTCGAATCCCGGTGCCCCATATGGTCCCCCGTGCCTGCCAGGAGCAATTTCTGAGCATGGAGCCAGGAGTAACCCCCTGAGCATTGCCGGGTGTGACCCAAAAAAAAAAAAAAAGAAAAGAAAATTTAAGCCCAACAGCTTTTAGGAAAAAGTATATCATATTAATTAGATATTCTTTGAGAATAAAGACAACATCTGACTAAAATAAAACTTGTTTGTATATACAGTTCTTCACTGTTACAAGAACAGTGGAAAATGCTTCCACAATGCCAATTACTATTCCTTGTTAGGGATATTTCTCACTATATGAGAACAAGTTTTCAAATGAGTTCACGCTCAAAATGCAAACACTCCACTCATCCTTATAGAGGGACGATTACAGATTTTAGTTTCTATTAATTATTTTAGTGGCTAATAATATTAACAATGATAATATTTACAGAGACTGTATATCTGGTCAACAGTCCCATGCAATAGTCTTTTTAGTCACAAAGAACATTGATATTTATTTCACTGTAAACTACAAAAATATTGATTACTGATAAATTGGCCTTCCTAAAGGACCACATACTTTTTATTTTTGCCTTGAGTTCACACCCAGTAATGTTCTGGGCTACTCTTGACTTTATACTCGGGGGTCACTACTGGCAGTGCTTGGGAACCATATATGGTGCTGAGAATAGAATAAGAGGGAGAAACATGCAAGCACTTTCACCTCTGTACTATCTTTCTGGCACCACAAAATTTTTTTTTTTTTTTGGTTTTTGGGCCACACCCAGTGAAGCTCAGGGGTTACTCCTGGCTATGCACTCAGAAGTCGCCCATGGCCTGGGGGACCATATGGGGCACGGGGGATCGAACTGCGGTCCGTCCAAGGCTAGCACGGTAAGGCAGGCACCTTACCTCCAGCACCACCGCCCGGCCCCACCACAAATTATTTTAAACCAAAAACATACTTCTGATGCTGACTACATGCTTTACAAGCAGGAGGTTGCTGGGCACAAGCACACGTGCCAATGGGAACTTCCACAAAAAAACAAAAGAGATATTCTTCCTCTAAAATCAACATAGAAACAATGCAAAATAAACCATAGCCCAGTAAAAAGCAAGCCATAACTCAGTCAAAATGGTTGTCCATGGTCCAGATCGATGGCACAGTGGTGGGATATTTGCCTTGCAAGTGGACAACATAAGATGGACATCAGTTCGAATCCCGGCATCCCATATGATCCCCCGAGCCTACCAGGAGAGACTTCTAAGCACAGAGACAGGAATAACTCCTAAGTGCCACCAGGTGTGACCCAAAACCAAAAAACAAAACAAAACAAAAACATGGTCGTCCTTATCTGCAGGACAGAAATAAATGAGTAGTTCGCCTTAAAAAAAAAAAAAAAAAAAGGACATTTTTTTTTTTTTTTTTTTTTTTTTTTTTTTTTTGGGTTTTTGGGTCACACCCGGCAGTGCTCAGGGGTTACTCCTGGCTCTATGCTCAGAAATTGCTCCTGGCAGACACGGGGGACCATATGGGGCACTGGGATTCGAACCGATGACCTTTTGCATGAAAGGCAAATGCCTTACCTCCATGCTATCTCCCGGGCCCCAAGATTATTCTAATGATAGTTACAGAGGTTAGGCACCTGTCTCATTGGTGGACCTCTAGCTCTATGAGAAATCAGTTCTGAGCTGGGGGACAGTACAGGGCTTAAGAATTTATGGCTTTCCCAGGCAACATGCCTAGGCAAGCCAGCGAGGTGGGTCCCTTGGCGGAGCTTGAAGGTACCCTAGGCTTTCCCCCCTTCCCCACTCGGCTCCTTAGGGAGGGTCTGGGTGGGGGCCATGAACTTCCGGCCTCCCAGCTTCTTGAAGGATCTCTTTCCTTCCTGGTAGCCAAGTCTCTAGCCGCATGGGGTTCAGCAAGCCTCCGCCATGCCAGAGGCCTTCTTAACCAGGCCTAGGGGGGGGGGGGGAGGTGCGGGACTTGAATGACCTCAGCATCCCTCTACAGCCTTGCTCCAGATCTCCAGGGCTTCCCCAGGCCACATGCCTGGGCAAGCCAGAGAAATGGGTCCCTTGGCGGAGCTTGAAGGTATCCTAGGCTTTCCCCCATTCCCTACTCGGCTCCTTAGGGAGGGTCTAGGTTGGGGCCCTTAACTTCCGGCCTCCCAGCTTCTTGAAGCAGTCACTGGTAATCTCTAAACAGTCTATATTTTCAAAACCTCGTGGGGGCACAAGATACATTGATAGTACTCACTATCGTTGAATTATGTTTTTATGTATGCAGAATGTCCATTTTGTACTCTGCCCTTTCGCACGCCCCTACAAAAGATCATTTTTGTCTTTAACTCACCCCCATCATCATTACTCGACATTTACCCTTTTTAACTTAAGTACTGTAGAGTCCTAAGTCACAGACCAAAGTGGTGTCCTGGAGTTAACATTCCCCCCACCCCCCAACTATTCCAAAAGGCATAAAAAGGACACGTATGTCTTTTCAACATTTTATGTGTGTTTTCTTTGACGGCTATTACTCTTGCTGAATAGCTGAATATTTTCTTATACAGTGACGATCCCCCCCCCCTTTTTTTTTAATCTTTTCTTCTCTTCGTGAACTGTTCAATAGGGAATTTGGTGAGTCCCTCAGTTTAATGCTTATGTTTGAATCAAGTCATGGGTATTGTTGGGCGTGTTCTTACGCCCCCATATACTCTGATAATGCCACGTGGCTTTATTTGTTGTTTGCATAGGCACATTAAAACGGGAAAATACTATACATACAAATAAGTTATCTAATAGAGATGGGAACACACAAATCTTGTAGTGCAATGGGACCTTACACCCTGAAATTGACATAAAGACCTGGCACAAGCCTCAGAAGAATGGGCATTCTCCATTCACCCCTGATCTAGGAAAGACATCTACAAAACATCCAAGGTTATCTATAACATCACCTGGAGGCAATCCTCTACCAGGGAAGACCCGACTGCTGCTCTGACATCAACCTACTCAAAAGAAACTTCCCTTAACACTGAGAAGACTTAACAACAACAATGACCTGCTTACTGGACAGGGCTTTTTGTATTGTCCCTTAATTGTGAGGTGACACTAGGGGATATTCCACACCATCCTGACTTCAATACAGGATGTGCAGATTCCAGGATCTTTAATACCGAAGCCTGATGCCAACAATAGAGATTGCGTGAAAAATAAAAATATTGGCACTACAGACCATGACTTGGATTGAATAAACTAGTTTGCCTGGATCCTAGAGTTGGTCTTATGCCAGGAAACTTCAGGGGTAGGGTCTCCTTGCATTTAGACCAAGGCTTTTCCTTTCCATGTCCCTCATATTTTGGTGGGCCTATGCAAACAATATTTGCCACTCTGACACCGTTTTTACTGTGCTCTTTTGACTCTAACCCTTAAAAAAAAAAACTCTTAAACTTTTGATGTTAACTTAAACTAATATGCATGTACATGAAAATATAAAAAAAATACTATGCCTTCAATGTTTAAGGAGTCACATAAATCTCATGGCTTTAGGTTGCTTTGTGTACTACTAAGAAATGTTATAATGTGGGGCCCGGAAGATAGCATGGAGGTAAGGCGTTTGCCTTTCATGCAAAAGGTCATCGGTTCGAATCCTGGTGCCCCATATGGTCCCCCATGCCTGCCAGGAGCAATTTCTGAGCATGGAGCCAGGAGTAACCCCTGAGCACTGCCGGGTGTGACCCAAAATCCAAAAAGAAAAAAGAAATGTTATAATGTACTACAATCTGGGGACTTATGGACAAAGTAATTGTACATGGGTTCTGTCTTATTTTTCTTAATGTTCTTTGACTGTAAGTTCAATATTTAGGCGTCAGCAAGGGGATTTCCTCTGAGAACTCTTTTTATGGGCCATTGTCCTTCCACTGTAACTTTACCTTCTCCTCTTTACATCATTGTTCTCGTAATTAATAATAAAAAATAAAAAAATAAAATAAAATAAACCTTTTGGACAAAAAGAAAAAAAAGAATTTACCTCCTTGGGCTGGAGAGATAGCAAAATGGTATGGCATTTGCCTTGCAGGCAGTTGATTCGACTTCTGAGGGCAGAGCCAGGAGTTAACCATGAGCACCACTAGATGTGACCCAAAAACTAAAAAATAATAGTAATAATTTACCTCCTTGGACAAGATAAGAGTCCTGAGCACAGCATATGGTCTTCAAGCACTGCTGAGTGTGGTCTATCCTTTTCCCCAATAAAAAATAAAATTAGTAAAACTATCTAGGAGTATGCTTTGCTTTTGTTGTTGTTGTTATTGCTGCTGCTACTTAAAGAAGGTATATGTAGGGAAGGGGCACTAACTTTTCTGAAAAACGAAAGTGTAGGTCAAATAAGTTTGGGTAACTGCACTAGAACGGTTACTTCCTCTAATTAATATAATAAACCTGCTTATTACCAATGCCTAAAAAGCTGATACCTCTAGTATAAATTTGAATACTTGTGTTTCTTTAGGTTCAAATGAGCATGAACCATTTAGAACTAAAATTCATAGGGCCAGAGCAACAGTACAGTGAGTAGGGTACCTGCCTTACACATGGCCAACTTGGGTTAGATTCCTGGCATCCCACCTGGTCTGCCAAGGAGTGATTCCTGAGTGCAAAGCCAAGATTATGTCCAGATCACTATACTGGGTATGACCCAAAACTAAAAAATAAAATTCAAATGGAGGGTGAGGGAGAAAAGGCAAGTGGTATATAGCACATGCCTACATGTACTTGATCCCCAGCACAAAATGGCTCCATTAATAAAATTTAAATATATATTTGTTTTGTTTTGTTTTGTTTTTGGGCCACACCCGGCGGTGCTCAGGGGTTACTCCTGGCTGTCTGCTCAGTAATAGCTCCTGGCAGGCACGGGGGACCATATGGGACACCAGGATTCGAACCAACCACCTTTGGTCCTAGATCAGCTGCTTGCAAGGCAAGCACCGCTGTGCCATCTCTCCGGGCCCAAAATTTAAATCTATTACATTACCTTTGAGGTAACATGGTTTTAATAGTGTTCATGTTTATGTTTATGGTTTTTGGTGTGCAAAATTACCATACCTCTACCATCAGGGAAGTGCATAAAACCCTCCACCACGGTCCTTTTTTCTTTTTTCTTTTTTTTTTTTTTTGGTTTTTGGGTCACACCCGGTAGCGCTCAGGGGTTACTCCTGGCTCCATGCTCAGAAATCACTCGTGGCAGGCACAGGGTACCATATGGGATGCCTGGATTCGAACCACCATGGCCTTTTGTATGAAAAGCAAACGCCTTACCTCCATGCTATCTCTCCAGCCCTCCCACTGTTCTTTTATATACAAGCAATATATATTCTTTTATTTTTTTCCTTATGTCACTTTCTTTTTTTTTCCCTTGTCCATCCCATCCTTCCCCACAGCTCTCCTTGGCAACCTTAGTACTGTTGTCATAGTCTAAACGTTTGTTTTCATTGGATACTGTGGATTCCTTTTAATCTAAATGAAGTGTTAGTAAACACTGAGATAAGTATCTTAGAATTTAAAATGTTAGAATTAAAATGAAGTTTGTAATTCATGCATTTATAATTCTTTGTCCAAGTGTTTGTCATTTTATCACACAGAAAATCTGTCTTACGTAGAATATTAGTTGCAGCTTTTTCTTTGACAATACAGTGTCTGCTTTTTAATGTATAGTTTGTTTCCAGGTAAGCTTAAATGTAACTGCTAGAAAATCAATTTACAGTTTGTGGTGAGTTGTGTTCTCAATTAATTTAAAAAGTGGAGACAGGAACCAGGACTGTTCTGGAAAACTACTTTGAGACTCAAATTTCTAGGCTTTTTCTTTTTTAAAGGAAACATAGGGTTAGAAGAATAGGGTATTTGTCTTGCACGAAGTTGATCAGTATTTTGATCCACAAAATTCCATATAGGTCCCCTTAGTCAGGAGTAAAACCCGAGGACAAAGCGTGTGACCCAAAAGCAAAACTAAATTAAAAAAAAAAAAAAAAAAAGAGGGCCGGAGAGATAGCACAACAGTGAGGTGTTTGCCTTGCATGCAGAAGGATGGTGGCTCGAATCCCGGCATCCCATACGGTCCCCCGAGCCTGCCAGGGGCGATTTCTGAGCATAGAGCCAGGCGTAACCCTTAAGCGTTGCCAAGTGTGACCCCCCCCCCCCAATAAAAGGTACATGGTCCCTGCTTAACATTTATAAGGTATTTTCTGAGACTCTGGGGAGCAGTGAGTCTCCCAAGTGGAAGTGTTCTAGGTACTGGGTTTGATCCCAAGCAATGCACTGCAGATCCCACTAGCCACCAGCAACACTTGGTGTGTCCCCAAATTCAACCTCCCCCACCAAAAAAACCCTAAAAAACAAGTCATGAAGATATTGGTAAAGAGAAACAAACTGATCAACAAAGTAATAGTCTAGAAATATAGCCAAACAAACTGATTTTTCACAAAAGTATAAAGATAATTACGTGATGCTTCAACAACTAGAAAACCATATACACAATGAGCCTTCAGACTTATACCCTGCTACTATGCAAAAATATAATTGATCTACTATAAAATTCTTGATATAAACTGGAGCAGAGGGGGAGGAAAGAGCCAATGCATAAGAGGCCCTGGGAACCAATTATTGGGAACCAATCCCAATAATATTCCAAAAGTTCAGATCTTATGGTGCTCAGGCTGTTGCTACAGAACTGCTTTGTCCTGAGTATTCAGTACTCAGTATTACTAAGTAGTACTACGAGTATTCAGTACTCAGTACTACTGAATAGTAATAAGGGGTCCTAAAAGGGCTACTATATAATGGTCTGGGTCCACAAGATCTATACACCCCAGTGATTGAGAAATCATCTAGTGCAAGGAATCAAATTTTACACTCACGGGCAAGGTATGACTCCACTTCTTTGAGCTAGCTATTTTCGAAGCACTATTTATTAACATTTTAGAAACTATAGGAAAATATTTGTGATCATGGATTAGGCCAAATAGTATCAAATATGACATTAAATACATAAATTAAAAAATACATATGGGGCCAGAGGATAGTACAGTGCTATGGCACTGAAGTGAGACCCAGGGGTCTCAAACTCACCGCCCGCGGGCCTTTTGCGGCCCTCCGTTCAACCTTTTGTGGCCCTGCCCTAGAGGAATCTTTTTTTGTTTTGTTTTGTTTGAGTTGTTTGGGTCACACTCCCCAATGTTGAAGGCTTACTACTGACTTTGTACTCAAGAATCAACCCAACTTTGCCTCCTGCGGCCCACAGGTAAATTGAGTTTGAGACCCCTGCATAAAATGAAATGTGCATTTCTCAAATGATTCGTATGATTTCGCAAATGATCCCACATAGATATTTTTTTTTGTTTTTTGTTTTTTTTTCCACGTAGATATTTTATCAAGAGCAATGAAAACTTACATTCACATAAAAGGAGAAATGCAAAGTTCTATAGCACCAGTTTCTTCATAGTACAGTTATATTGAGTGATATTACTTTTTTTTTTTTTTTTTGGTTTTTGGGTCACACCTGGCAGTGTTCAGGGGTTACTCCTGGCTCCATGCTCAGAAATCGCTCCTGGCAGGCACGGGGGACCATATGGGGCACCGGGATTCAAACCGATGACCTTTTGCATGAAAGGCAAACGCCTTACCTCCATGCTATCTCCCGGACCCCGAGTGATATTACTTTTTATACGTGAGACCCCGCTTCAATCCCCAGCATGCCATATAGTCCCCAGAGCACCTCCAGGAATGATTCTTGAGTGCAGAGCTAGGAGTAATTTCTGTGGCACAAAAACCAAAACAAATTCCCCTCCCCCCCCAATACTGATAAAATGAAAAGCTCAAAATCATCATTTTGGTCCCATTTCCAACTTTGGACCGTGATAAGTAATGTCACAACAGAGGAATGATACATAGTATACTGTCAAATGAGTATTTTATATTCTTCAGGTAAACTATCTAAAAATGAAATAAATGAGTACTATAAAACTTCTTTTTTAACATTTTGAGAAATCCTCTATTGTTTTCCAAGGAAGACACACACATCAATCTACATTCCTAACCATGTCCCCAGGGTTTCCTTCTCTCCAGTGCAACATTCACTGTTGCTTGATATTGTGTTGATTTGTATTTTCCAAATCAAAAGTAATAAACATCTTTTCCTGTGACTGTTGAGTATTGGTACATTTTCTTTGGAGAACTGACTAGCCAGAACTTATGTTTGTTTCTTTTTTTGGTGCGGTTTTGGGGTGCTAAGAGGATCAAAATAAGATCAGTATGCAAGACAGGGCCTTAGCCACTCTCTACTAGCTCTTAGTTCATTTTTCAAAGGTTTCTGAGTTTTCTGTTTTTTTGTTTTGTTTTGTTTTGGTTTTGGTTTTTGGGTCTCACCCGGCAGTGCTCAGGGGTTACTCCTGGCTCCATGCTCAGAAATTGCTCCTGGCAGGCACGGGGGACCATATGGGGCACCGGGATTCGAACTGATGACCTTTTGCATGAAAGGCAAATGCCTTACCTCCATGCTATCTCCTGGGCCCGGAGTTTTCTGTTTTGGTTTGAGGCCACATCTAGGTGTTCAGGAGCTACTCCCACCTCTTCCATTGGATCACTGTGGTGGTGCTCATGGGACCAGAAGGTTTCAGGGACTAAATACAGACCTCCTATGTACAAAGCATGCATTAAGTCCATTGAGTTCTTTCCAGTTCAAGAGTTCTTTATTTTTTTTTTTAAGGTTTAGACAAATGTATTAAAACAAAACAGTGAGTCAGCAGAGAAGTCATCTAGTGCGATATTGGATTATGCTACTACCATATAACTTTACAATATACAAATATATATATTTTTTATTATAAACTTTGAACCCCCCCCAACCAAAAATAAAAGTAGTCACTTAGCACATTTGTGCTTTGGGCCACACCAGTGGTGCTCAGGGGTTACTCCTGGTTCTGCACTCAGAAATCACTGCTGGCAGACTTGGGAGACCATATGGAATGCTGGGGATTGAACCCGAGTTGACCACACACAAGGCAAATGCCCTACCCACTATGCTATCACTCTGGCTTCCCCCCTTCCAAGAATTCTTTATTTAACTTAGATGTTGACCCCCTTGTCAAATATCCTAAATTGCATATATTTTCTTCCATTTAGTGGAATGTTTTGACATTTTAATGAGTGTCTTTCATTCTTTAATTTGTTTTTTGTTTCCCTAGTTTAAAATATTATAAAATTCCAAAGACATACCTAAGAATGATGCTTAGGAATCTATGACAGCTAATCACATAGAGCACAAACCCTGCTTTCCCCACACCAGAGACTTTGCCCTAGATTCCTCTTCCCTTCACCCACACATTTTAAGATGTATATGCACTTATATTAGAGACCCACCTAGGCTTGTTTAGCATTGGATAAGCACCCTTATCTGTTAACTACATCTGGGTGTGTGTGGCAGGTAGGTTGAGTCTGGTCAAAAAAAATCCATAATCCATAAAGGGAGGATAATTGGGAGGCTCTCTGTCCTAGAGACTGGAAGTGACCCTGACCCTATGCTTTTCTCCCTTAAATCTGTCTTGTTTTTCATAATTCTTTTGGTGCCTCTGCTTCAGACTCATTCACCAGAGGTTGGATTACAGCAGATGGAGCCACTACAGTCAATCATCCATGTTTGCCTGCAAATTTGCCTGGGCGCAGATCTTATCTGAATCTCTAATTCACTGTTTACTCCTGTGTATCATCTGAGATGGGAACCAAGTTTTCCCTACACCACTTACTGAAGAGATTTTTCCTTGCTCCTTGTCTATCTACTATATGCTCATGGCTCCTATCATACACTCAATTTATGATTTTTTTTATTGCTTTGTTTTTTAAACTACACTCAGCAGTGTTTACAACCTATTTCTAGCAGGATTATTTTCCTGATTTCCTATTTATAGCACCTAGGGATCGAACCCGAGTCAGTTGTTTTCAAGCTACTCACTGTAGCTCTGGTCCCCCAACATTGGTAGAGTTTAATAGAGTAATAAACTCAACCTTTCCCTCACTCCTTCCGCCCCACTCAAATAAACAGAATTGTTGTCCAATAATCTTTTTTTTTTGGGGGGGTGCTCAGGGGTTACTCCTGGCTCCATGCTCAGAAATTGCTCCTAGCAGGCACGGGGGACCATATGGGGCGCCGGGATTTGAACCAATGACCTTTTGCATGAAAGGCAAACACCTTACCTCCATGCTATCTCCCGGGCCCCTGTCCAATAATCTTACTGTAATCCATAAACTAGATAATGATAGGGGATTTTGGGATTTTGAGCTAAACCTGGCTGTGCTCAAAGCTTTCTCTATGCTCTGCACTCATGGATCACTTCTGGCTGGCTCTAAGGAGCATATGTTATGCCAGGCATCACCTGGTTTGGACACATTATAAGGCAAGCACATTCCCTGGTGTATATCTTTTGTTTTTGTTTTTTGTTTTCTTTTTTTTTGTTTGTTTTGAGATCACAACTGGAGGCGCTTAGGGGTTACTCCTGGCAGGCTCGGGGTACCAAATGGAATGCTGGGATTCAAGCCACCATCTGTCCTGGATCAGCTACGTGCAAGGCAAACACCCAACTGCTCCCTCTTTGAACCCCTAGTATATATCTTTCTGATCTCTAACGGTAGTATTTTATGCATCTATATCTATATTAGAACAGGCAACATGTAAATCCATGTCATCACTCTGAATAAAGTGTTGATTGTAGATTCTATTCATGATGACTTAGCATATATGCTGACAAAGTACCACACCATCAGTATATACGCTGAAATAACATTTCAAACTATACCATATTATTACTTGAAAGGTAATTCTTTTTTTTTTTTTTTTTTTTTTTTTTTTGGCTTTTGGGTCACACCCAGCAGTGCTCAGGGGTTACTCCTGGTTCCATGCTCAGAAATTGCTCCTGGCAGGCACGGGGGACCATATGGGGCACCGGGATTTGAACCGATGACCTTTTGCATGAAAGGCAAATGCCTTACCTCCATGCTATCTCCCGGGCCCCGAAAGGTAATTCTTAAAATAACAGGTAGTCAGGTTTACTGTTTTTCTTTCTAGGATTGACTCTCTACAATATACTGCATAGCACTGAGACTTTTTAATACTTGGATAAAATAAAATTTACTCTGATAGTCTATCATTTATTTTGGGGCCTCCTAATAGTTCTAAGGGAGCCTCAGAATCATTCTTGGTGACTCTTGGCTATCTAGTGCTTCTCTGACCTTACAGTGTCAAGTTACCACCCAGAAAACACCTGAAAATACTCAAACACCATGTGTTTTTCTGGGGATCAATCTAGGGTCCCATCCATGCAAGCCTCATGTCCCATCACTGTAGTAATTCCTTGCCTCTGCTGAAATTATTTAGGTTACTTGGCCTTTTTGGTCATTAGAAATAAAGTAGCTGGAGCCTGGGGACAACTCAGTTGTGATGTGCCTTCCTGGTGGTTATTGTGTCCCACACACGAAGTTTGACAGCCATGCTTTCCATTTGGTATTTCCAGGACCGTCACAAAATGTGTCATCTCTGGCATATTACAACACACTAAAATCAACTGCAACCCCGGAAAATGCCACAATCAAATGTGTGACCTCTGATGAGCCATGTGTGCAATGCCTTGCATGCTGCTGACCCAGCATACCCCCAAAATAACAAATACAAACGTCCAGGAAGTTCCTCCCAAAATCGTAAGTGTTCTAAAGCATCACTGACAAGAACTTCAAAATGGCAAAGCTAAGAATGTTCAATGAATTGAGGGAAAAAAAATGAGTTACAACAAAGAATGCATGAGAAAACTTCAACCAGAAATCACTGAAAAACACAGTAAGTGAATTAAAAATACTAAATATATGGGGCTCAAAATGACAGAGTAGAGAACTGTAAAGAAATGATTTTAGAATAAGATACATGTGGGGCCAGAGATAGCACAGCGGTAGGGAATTTGCCTTGCAAGCAGCCGACCCAGGATGGACCTGGGTTCAATTCTCAGTATCCCATATGGTCCCTCAAGTCTAGCAGGAGTAATTTCTGAGTGCAGAGCCCCAGGAGTAACCCCTGAGAACCATTGAGTGTGACCCAAAAACCAAAACAGAAAAATAAGATACATGAAACCACAACATACACACACACACACACACACACACACACACACACACACACACA
>PVKC010013807.1:5729-22769 GCA_004027635.1 Crocidura indochinensis | reverse complement strand
GGGGGGGGGGCGTATAAAAAAAAGAAAAATTTCTTACTGAATTTAAAGTGGTAGATCATTGTGATTTTGAATTCTATGTCTTAAATAATTAACTAGTAGAATGAACATTTTAAAATACCCCTATTAGTCACTTATATATTCTCCTTGAAAAATGTCTGGTGGAGTCCTTTGCCTATTTTAAAAATACCATTATTGGGGCCTGGGAGATAGCATGGAGGTAAGGCATTTGCCTTTCATGCAAAGGGTCATCGGTTCAAATCCCGGTGCCCCATATGGTCCCCCGTGCCTGCCAGGAGCAATTTCTGAGCATGGAGTCAGGAGTAACCCCTGAGCACTGCCGGGTGTGACCCAAAAACCAAAAAAAAAAAAAAATACCATTATCATTCTGGAGTTGAATCCATAGTGTATATTTACATATATAACTTGAAAATACTTTATTCTATTCTTTTTAAATTTTTTTGCTTTGGGGCCATACCCAGTAATGCTCAGGGGTTATTCCTGACTGTGCACTCATGCTTGGGGGAATCATATAAAGTGCCAGGGACCAAACAGGTTGGCTCCATGCAAGGCAAGGCCTTTACTCCATATTATTATTCTGGTCCCTTTATTCTATTACCACTGCTGAGTATTATGTTACCTGTGTGTTGTACATAGCATTTACTAAGTTGAGATATGTTTCTGGGGCCTGTGAGGTGGCTGGTGTCTGTCTTGTAAGGTGTCTGCCTTGCAAGCGCTAGCCAAGGAAGGACCGTGGTTCGATCCCCTGGCGTCCCATATGGTCCCCCAAGCTACGGGCAATTTCTGAGCGCTTAGCCAGGAGTAACCCCTGAGCATCAATGTGGTGTGCCCTCCCCCGCAAAAAAAAGAGAGATATGTTTCAGTCTCACATTTTCTTGAGGTTTTAAGATCAGAAACCTAATTCTGATTTTTATCAGATACTTTTTCTTCATTAATTTATAGGATTATTGTTTTAATCTTCCCTTTCATGTTGTATGCTACATTAATTGATTTGTGTATGTTGAGTCATTTTTACAACCCTAAAATAAATCTGACTTCATTACAATGTATGTATGATCCTTTTGGTATATTATTGAATTTGATTTGTTAGTATTTTGCCTTTGTCATCATTAGAAATATTAGTTTATAATTTATTTATTTGAAGATGCTCTTGTCTTTTTTAATATCAGAGATATCTTAATTTCAAATAAAATTTGTAAGTATACCCTTTTCAACTTATTTTTAGACATAAAAATAGACAGAATAATGGGTCATCTTTGAAAATTTGATAGGATTCACTATTGAGCCATCTAGTTCAGGCTTTTTTTTGTTTTTGAATAATTCTTAATGAATATTTCAATTTCTTTATCTGTAATTGGTTATTTCAGTATTTGTATTTCTGCCAATTTCAGTCATGACGGTTAACGAATAGAAGAACTTGTCCTTTTCTACCCACTCAGACCCACACCTTGTTCCTGGTAAGAAACTACAACCAACACCCCTGCTGACTCATCCTGTGTGGTCCTCCTCACAACATGGACTGTTGTTTGATACCGGACACAGTTTCAAAAGGATTCCCTCCACAAGAACACTACTCAAGACCTCTCTGACACAAATCTATTCTTAATCTCAAGAACACCAGGGTGTGTGATAATAATGTACCCTGGATCCCACACCCCACAAGAAAATCTCAAAAGACAATGGGGAAGCCTATACTTTTTTCATAAGTTTAAGATCTATATAATACTACCTTTTAATCTGTTTTTTTACAAATGTAAGGTAGTCTCCTGCATTGCTTTGTTCCTTTAATTACTTTTTATAATTCATTTAAAAAATTCTTTTTTCTTTATATATATTTATATTTTATATATATTTATATACATTATATATATATGTATTTTGGTTTTTGGGCCACACCCGGTGACGCTCAGGGGTTACTCCTGGCTATGCGCTCAGAAGTCGCTCCTGGCTTGGGGGGCCATATGGGAAACCGGGGGATCGAACCGCAGTCCATCCTAGGCTAGCGCAGGCAAGGCAGGCACCTTACCTCCAGTGCCACCGCCCGGCCCCCAAGTATATATATTTTTATTTTTTGTCTTGTTTCTTTTTCCTTCTCTTCCCACCCCCAAATGCAACAGCAATATAAAGTAACACCATTGCTTCCTGCAAAGGCGTACTAAAAAAGGGGGAAATTTTACGTATAAAACAAGCTCTTATCTACTAGGAATAAGAACTCATACTTTTTTACAATACAGAAACACCTCCCACCTTGCACATATGTCATGTGGACCCAACTTAGACTCCAGGTTATTAGACAGCGACTGTCCAACCTTGAACTCTGGATCCCAGACATAAAAATGACACAACTCTCCACAACAGCTCCAAGAACCAAACCCCCTTTGGGACATCTTTAATACTGCTCTGGCACCAACATGTGCCAGTTTTGATATGATATCCTGACAATAAGGAAATGGTAGCAACTTGATCTAAGAGCAGGTTGTCTACCTGATCATCTAACGATAAGACAAAATCAGAAGACTTGTCATCCTTTGATCTGTGCAAAAGCCAAGAGTGTTATCTACAGATGACTGACTGTGACAACCATGACTGGGCAGAACATATCCTGGGACCAATAAAAAAGCCCTGGCCTGGGGCCCGGAGAGATAGCACAGCAGCGTTTGCCTTGCAAGCAGCTGATCCAGAACCAAAGGTGGTTGGTTCGAATCCCGGTGTCCCATATGGTCCCCCGTGCCTGCCAGGAGCTATTTCTGAGCAGACAGCCAGGAGTATCCCCTGAGCACCGCCGGGTGTGGCCCCAAAACCAAAAAAAAAAAAACAAACAAACAAAAACAAACAAACAAACAAAGCCCTGACCTAGGTTTTAGCCAATGATTTGTACAACAACCAAGATCTCTAATTCCAGAGGTCTGACTGAGACAACTGCAACTGAATGGGTCGTCTGGTAACATAATGAAAGACTCTATCCCAGGCTTTATCCAAGGATCAGTGCAATGAGCAAGACCACCAACTACAGAAGACGGATTAAAACGACAGTGAAGGAACAGAATTTCTAGAATCGTAAAGAAAGACTTCATCATAAGCTCCATTCCTTGGCCTGTGCAGATACCAAGATCTCTAGATACAGAGGTCTGATAGTATCACCCATGATAGAGCAGAAGTCTTCCATGTACCAGAAAAGGGCCTAGGGGAGAGTAAATGGACGTGCAAGGAGTCTGTAGCTATTCCCGTAACAGTATGCTTCAAGGACAGAGAAACCCTATATCTCTTAGGCCATGGGAATTCCCTTTCTAATTTCCCCAATATTTACTGTGCCTATGCAGAAAAATAAAAAGCAGCACAAAATAATCTTTTATCTTTTATTTACTCGTTTTTTATTTTGATATTGTAGTTTTCATTTTTTTACACTGTTTTGTTTTTATCTCAGGTCTGTGGTTATTATGTGAGACTTGTTTTTATCACTGTAGTGCTCATTGGACTTTTTGTTTGATTTTTCTTTTTGTATTGTTGTGGTATTTCTCTTCCTTTTTCCCTTTCTTCTTTCAAACTGATGTCAAGAGCCTCTAAGGACTCCACCCATTTTCAGCTTGTTTGATTTATACCCCATTTTATTGTTTTTCTTTTCTTCAAAGAAAACCACATAACTTGAACCATCTTGTTCCGCCTCTCAAATTGAGGGGGAAATAATGGAGGGTACCAAGACCAAACAGTTTTATGAGCACTAAGTAGTAGCAAAAATGATTGGAGTTAAACACCAAATCCAAAGCCAACGACAAAGAATCTATACCCAATCTATAACAAGTTAGACACAGAGGGGACCACTTATACTAGCAACCTGGGAGGTAAGAGAGGGAGATATGGGATGCAAGCTGGGAACAGTGGTGGATAGAGGGGTGGAGGGAGGACAACTTTAGTGATGGGAATTCCCCTGACTCAATATTAATATGTACCTAAAATATTACTGTGAAAGATATGTAATCCACTTTGGTCAAAATAAAAATTATCATTATAAAAAATAAAAATAAATAAATAAAAATAACTTGTCCCTTTCTTCTAGATTATATGACTTAGTGATGTGAAAAGTTGTATATAGTAATATCTCATAATCCTTTGTATCTCTGAGGCATCTGCTATAACTTCTCCCCTGTTATTTGTAATTGTATTATGGCTTTTGCTTTTCTCATTACTCAGCCTTGCTAAAAGTTTATACTTTTAAAAAACCTGCTTTTGGTTTTATTAAACTTTTGTATTGATTTTTATTTTTATTTAATTTCTTTCGATTCTAATGTTTATTATTTTCTTCTGTGACATTAAACTTCATTTGTTCTTCTTTATATAATTCCTTTAAAATGTAATGTTAGGTTGCTTTAACTTTTTTCTTGTTTTCTGACACTGCTATGATCTTTGCTCTTTGGTTTTTGTTATGTCCCATATATTTTGATAGCCCTTGTCTTACTTTTTATTTTTAGTTTCCCCTTTTATTTTCTTGTTGACCCAATAGTTATTCAGCAGTACGTTATTTATGCATCTCCACATATTTCAGTTTTTTCCAGCTTTTGTTTTTGTTTTTGTTGGATCGAACTTTGGTCAGCTGTGTGCAAGGCAAACACCCTACCCACTGTGCTATTTCTCCAGCTCCAACTTTCTTTTTGTAGCTAATTGTAACTTTATACTATTGTTATATGAAAAGTTACTTGGTATTATTAATGTTGAAGAATTCATACAAAACAAGTATACAATAACTTATAATAAAATACATTTCATGTACACTTGATAAGAATGTGACTTTAGGGATGGGTGGTGATGGAAAGCCCAGTACATGTCTCTTAAGTTCATTTGTTCCAACTCCTCATATAAATACTGTATTTGCCAGTGTATGAGATGATTTTTGAAACGAAAAAAGTCAACCGAAAATCGTGAGTCATCTTATACGCCGAGTATAACCCAAAAAACATCTCAATATGCCGCTAAACGAAAATCATCTGGATATTGCCACGAAACGAATTTTCCAACCCGATCCTGCACCAATCACTGCAAGGCTGCTCGGATCGCCTCTCTTCTTTTTCTTTTTTTTGTTTGTTTTTGGGCCACATCTGGTGATGCTCAGGGGTTACTCCTGGCTATGCACTCAGAAGTAGCTCCTGGCTTGGGGGACCATATGGGACTCTAGGGGATCTAATCGCGATCCATCCTAGGCTAGCCCTGGCAAGGCAGACACCTTACCTCTAGCGCCATCACACTGGCCCCCGTACCGCCTCTCTAACTCGGCCAATCCAAGCAGGCTTTTGTTGCATGCAAATTAGACAATGTTCTGGACCCGAATCTACGTTGTCAAAAGCCTGCTCAAATGGGCCAGAGTCAGAGAGGAAGTCTATTACAGTATACCCTTTGTACCTTTGCTTGTTGTACATACAGTTGCAGCACAGGAACGTTCTGTCTTATACAGTGAATATAGGCCTAAACCTATGTTTTAACTGTAAAATTAGGGGGTCGTCTTATACACCGGCAAATACGGTATGTCATTTCCTTATTAATTTTCTGTCTGGTTGATCTACCCAGAAATGAGAGTTGTGTATTGATATCTATTACTATTGTATTATTATTGGTATCTCTTCAAGGCTATGAATAATTATTTTATAAATTCTTATATTTTCTATATCCTTTATATATTCATGTCTGTTAATATATAGTCAAGCCTATTTTTTCTATTGTTCTATATATATCTATATGTCCTCTTGGGGGTGGTTCCTTAATCATTATATTCTGTCCATCCCTGTATTGTTTGTTACCTTTTATTTTTTAAACAAAAATTTTAATTGCTTTTTAGCCACACCCAGTGATGCTCTGGGCTTACTCCTGGCTGTATATTCAGGGATCACTCCTGGATATGGGGTGCCAAAGATTGAACTCAGGTCAGCTGCATATCAGACACTCTATATCAGACACTCTACCTACTCAACTATTAGTTTGACCTGTTATTTTTCAGCTTGAAGTCTGTTTTATCGAATGTAAATATGGCTGTGCAGACATTTTGATTATCATGTGCTTACATTATGATTTTCTAACCTTACATTTTGAGAGCTTGTTCAGAGGTTCTAGCAGGGGAGCGCGGCTACTCCTATACCCTCGACCGCAGAACGGTCCGTCTCTATTTGGGGAAGGCCGCGTTCTTTGACCTAGCGGGCAGCTTGGAGAGGGACGCACAGGGAGCGGTGAGTGAGGAAGGGGACACCCTCCTAGCCAGCCAGATCAGCCGAATCAACTCTGGTAATCAATGGGATGACAGATGTTGCAGCCAGATCATTCTCATACCCTAACCTTATATTTTGAATCAGTGTCTATTATTGGAGATCAAGTGGGTCTTCACTTGAGCAGAAACTAATCCATCCCATCATACTGTGCCTTTTAATTAGTGTATCCAAACTGAACATCTTATTGATGCTCAAAATGAGTCTCTCATTATAAGTTAAAATAAAAGCCCTAAGTCTTTAGTTTTAATTTCAAATATTAGATTTAGTTTTTTAAAGTTGAATTACTGAGTTGGCAGGCAAATAACTATATTTTATTTATGTCTAAGATTTAACTCATGCAGATTAAATTTTATCATTTAACATGGGTAGTTTTATGAAAAACAATGTTTTCAGCATTATTAGAGTTCTTGGAGTAAATTTTTTTTTTTTTTTTGGTTTTTGGGCCACACCCAGTGACACTCAGGGGTTACTCCTGGCTATGCGCTCAGAAGTTGCTCCTGGCCTGGGGGACCATATGGGGCACAGGGGATCGAACAGCAGTCCGTCCAAGGCTAGCGCGGTAAGGCAGGCACCTTACCTCCAGCGCCACTGCCCGGCCCCCTTGGGGGTAAATTTTATGAATATTGTGCTCTGAATAGCTTCAACTCCTGACTTAACATCTGAATATTGTTGAATGGCCATCCTGAGTAACAAAAGAAGAGGCTATTCAAAAGAACTCTCACTTCACCTGGAGATTAAAGTAGCCTCCAGAAGGTGAGAAAGCAAAGGCTTTCCTTGATCCAATATATATTTCAGGATTATAAATAGAAAAAATGGGCACAGATATACAACCTCTTAATCCAAGATATCTTCTGATTAACATTGTTCATAAATAACATCTTAATATCCTATCCAGAGTTCCTCAAACATAAATGTTCCCAGCAAGAAAGATGTCTCACTTCAAGGATTCTCACAGTAAAACTCTCTACTCCTTACTGTTCTTATATCTGACCTCATTCTCTTAAAATCAAGACCTGTTGATCCCCAAGTGCCAGTCAGTGCAGTTCCATTTTGTTGCTTTGCTTCTCTTACTCTTGAAAAGTTCTGACTCTGTTTTTCTTATAAATGCTCGTGTACTTTCACCCCCAAAGAGGTGATCTCATACTTCTTTGTAAAGTTCCTACAATATTGCACAACTAGGGTCTGATAAATTAAGTAGAAATACAATTTAGGCTCTGATAGAGTACAAGATAAAACTGCAGACAATAAAAATTGTTCCAAGTTGAGGATATAGCACAGAAAAAAAAGGCAAATTGGCAGGAGTACTAGGGCTAGATGAAATGGCAAGGTCATTCTTGGTTCCAATATTGAAAGTTTAGTAGATAAAAAGAAAGAGAAAGATCATAGAAAATACGTAAGTTAAGAGTCAATTATTTTATCTATATTGCAATGGACTTATTTAATCATTTTTTCACACCCAGTGGCGCTCAGGGGTTACTCCTAGTTCTGTGCTCAGAAATTGCTCCTGGCAGGCTCATGGGATGCCATTAATCGAACCATGTCTGTCCCGAGTTGGCTGCATGCAAGGCAAACAAAATGAATGAACATTAAAATTCTGGAGAAGAGAGGAGGAGAAGATAGCAGAGCTGAGTTTGACTTTGGCTTTGCCTTTTCTCACATGAAACAAAAGAAAACTCACCCTCTATAAATCTAGTTTTCTCAAATGTAAAGTGGGGATAATAATGACTATTTTAGGAAATTCTTAAGAAAATGGGGAAATGTAGATAAAAATAATTCATGAAGGCCTAACATCTAATATTTAATGTTTCTTAATATTTTTACTATTCTTGCTATTATTCCAAATACACTGAGTGCCACATAAAAAATGAAGATTCAAGGAGCCTAGGATGTTACTCAGTTGTATAACAATAACTGGGCAGACAGGCCCAGTGACAGGGCTTGAACTTAAGATCTCAGGTGATCCTGGAGGCACTTCTAATTATGATACCTATCACCACACAAAGTACACAATATACAATCAGTATGTGCAAGCGCCAAAGTCAACGTGTACAACCTAACTAGCAGCACAACTAAGTTTCTGAGCACCAAAACCAAAATGTGTGGTGCCACAGTGAAAAGTGCGTGTGAACATTTCAACTAAAGAGTATAAATCTAGCAAGCACTAAGCACCATAAAACATATATGTGAGCACCACAAGCAAGCACATCAGCAATACAATCAAGTATTAAGTATTTGATTCCAGGTCATGGCAACAACAATAGAGAAAAGGAGAGAAGGAAAACATAAAAAAAATTTAAGCACTAGATGTAGAGGTACTTGAAATATTTTTTTTGTTTTGTTCTGGGGGTGGAGCTAATCACAGAAGTGGGAGATGTCACCCCTTCCTCAGCTAAATGATGGTCAAACCAGCCCACATCTGGGAGGGGTCTATGGAAGGTAACAAAGGGGTTGCCTGAGGGGTGCAGAGGAAAATTCAGCAAGAAGTCTCAGCAAGAAGCAGCAGCATGAAGGGATAAGAGACAGGTTTGTATGCATGGCAGCTGAGGAGAGGCTGTTTATAAGGTTAGTTTAGAAGCCTTGTAAAATACGCATATAGTGGCTAGGGTCTATTAATAACAAGGCTTCATGTCTCCTGAAATCTGACTGCTGTGGATCATTTCCTCGCCACTACCCTGAACCCTCAGAGTCGCCGGATGGAAGGGGATACAAGTGCCTGTCCTGGCTGAGAAAGGCCTCACTATTCATCCAGCCTCATCCAGAACCATCAAGGACTCTTATTAATTTAATTAATACTACAGGGCATTATCTTCAGTGCTCGGGGTTTATCCTTGATTCTGTGCTCAGGGATCACTCCTAGGTGCCAGGAATAGAATCCGGATTGACCAACATACAAGGCAATCAACTACCTACTGTTCTATCACTCTGGCCCCTTTGAGACATTATTTTAATGCATTTCTCATTCTGTACACATAAAGAATGTTTATGTTCTAGGTATTCATAGAAGTGATGATTTGAGACAAAGTTCTTTATGTATTCCTCACCGAACATTCCTTTATACGTTCCTTTATAAAGGCTGATAGTATTGATAGTGTGCCAAACACAGAGCACTGCTCCATAAATGCTAAATAAACAAGAGTCTTGAGTCACACAGTTGCTGACAGAGCAAAGACCAGAGTGCCCTCTAACAACACGTACCGTGGATGAAAACAGCTTTTATGCCAACACTTCTCATTTCTCCCCTTTCTCTCAGACACTGAGTTCATTACATTAGCTCTAGTACATCCAATAATGGCTTCTCCTAACCAAGCAAAATGCATATTTTTTCTCATTCTTTGAACCATACTCACACCAAAATTTCTATGGCTTTTTCAAGGGGAAAAAAATGTTAGCAATAAACAGTCACAGCAGAGTGCTTCCTAGTAATGCAGCCAAAAACTTGCTGCTATCAACCAATTTGGATTAGTCCAGAAAGGGGAGGAAGAGGGGGAGTTTTGCACGAGGACTTTTAAGAAGAATATTTTAGTTTTGTCCTGGCATTAAATGTTTACTTCACTGCACAGTTTATATTAAAATATCCAAAAAGATCCTTAGCTAATTTTTTATGACTCAAAATTTCCTACAAGACTTTTTTTTAGGCCAACAAACTGGTGGTTCTTTCCCCGCTAAAATAAAGGGGCTATAAACCTAAAATGAACATTTCTTCTTGGCCTAAAGTTGTAATTCAGCAGATGAACAGCTGCTTTGCACATGTGAGGCCCTGGGTTTGATCCCTGGCAATGTAAAAAATAGTTTAAAATTCTTCTCTGAGGGTGGGGTGGGGGTGGGAATTATTTTACCACCTCAAAACACCAGACCTCATGACAGCTGATTTATCTGTGCATTTTCTGTGTAGGATTATCACAAAACTTAGGACTGGCCTCTCTCTGTTTAGCTGTGAAGCAATTTTGGCTTCAATTTTTGACACCCATTGGAGTCCTGCCACTCTGCTGTTAAATTGGTTAAATTCCCATTGGCTAGGAAGTTGGGGGACTTGGCCACAAGCAGTGGAGTTTGGATCTCAAGTCCCAACAGACAGCTTATAGAAACAGATTATTGATGGATCATAGGGACATTCTCTTCTGTTGCCTCTGTGAGGGTTTTAACCCCTGAGCACAGGATAGAGCTGCCTGTGAGGAAATGAGCTGTCAGTGACCTACATAAAATATAGCAAAGTGCTAAGCACCAAGGACTACTACAAATGCCTCCTAGACTTGATAAAACTAAGGAAGAAACTTAAGAAAAACACTTCTTACTGAGTTTCCACTTCCCACTTTTTTAATTAAATTAAAAAAATTTTTATTTTATTGAGACCATTGTGAAACAGTTACATTTCAGGCACATAGTGACATGAATTAGGGCCATTCCCACCACCAGTCTTGACCTCCCTTTACCATAGCTCCCAGCATGCATCCCCATACCTCCTCTCTTGGCCCCTGGAACTACTAGTGTAACAGATATATTTTGTGTTTGGCTTGTGAGTTTGGGTCTCTTGATTCTATTGCCATTGACTATGGATTGGGTATTAAGATCTGACTATTTTTTTTTTACTCAATGTTCCTGAGACCACTTGGTCCCTGGGTCCCATCCACTTTATTTTTTCCTTTCTTTTCTCTATTTGTAGAAAGATATAGAAATATACAGCAGAGAAAAATGATTCAAGTTCTAAGGTTCTATGTAAAAGATGGCAGCCCTATATAGAAGATATAAATAAAATTAAAAGAAAGAAACAGAAATAAAAACAAAAAGGAGGGTCAAGACTTTTTTTTTTCATAGGCACAGTAAACGTTGAGGAAATTATAAAGGAAGTTTGGCCTAAGAGATACAGGGTGCCTCCACCCAGGAAGTATTCCATCATAAAACTGACTACAGACACCAGGCATGTTGGTTGTCCTACCCCAAGGTCTTTCTTTATGGTCCCAAGAGAAGCTCTGTTCAGTTGCAGTTGTCAGTAAGTCCTCTATAATTATAGATCTTGGGCTTTACAAAGCTCCTAGGATGAAGCCTAGGGTAAAGCCTTTCTTTATGGTCCCAGGAAAGTTCTGCTCAGTCGCGGTTGTCACAGTCATTCTTATGTAATTAGAGATCCAGGTTTTTGCACAGATCTTAGGATGGAGCATCTTCTGATTTCATCTCATTTTTAGATGGTAAGGTAAAACAACCTGCCTTTAGGTCAAGTTGTTGTTTTCTCATTGTCAGGGTGTCATATGCCCACTTTTTTTTTTGGCCACACCCAGTGATGTTCGGGGGTTGCTCCTAGCTATGCACTAAGAAATCACTCCTAGCTTGGGGGACCATATGGGATGCCAGGGGATTGAATCGAGGTACGTCCTAGGCTAGCATGGGCAAGGCAAAATGCCTTACCCTTGCGCCAGTCCCTCACTTATATTTTTTAGCATTAGTTCAGCAACTCTCTCTCTCTCACTCTCTCTCTCACACAGACACACACACACACACACACACACACACAATATAGGTAGAACCAGGCTCTATGATGGCTAATAATCCATCTTAGATAGAGAAGGCCCACACTGTGGTTAGTATTATTTACAGCAATTTCTTTTATGTTGAAGCACTATAAACAATGAAAAAAGAGTAATTCTATTGAAAAGTATTGAACAGGTTTTCAAATTATGTTGTCCTTTAGAAAGCATTAAGAGTCTAGTTGTTGCTCCTTTTGAAATCCTTTCAATCTTTCTTTATGAATGAACCTGTACTTGCCAGTCTATATCCAACCTTCACAGACATGCCTGTTTCTACTTTTGCTGAACTACTTTCTTTCCCTAGTGGTCCTTCTTTTCATTTCTTTTTTATTTGGGGTGGGGGGGGAGGGAGACACAGAGGTTGTATAGAATTTTTTTAATTGAATCACCATAAATTACAAAGTTACAAAGTGATTGGAATTGAGTTCCAGGCAAGTGATGTTCCAGCACCAAATCCTTCACTTGTGCCCATTTTTGTCCACCAGTGTCTCTAGTGCTTTTTCCCTTAGAAGCCCCATCTCCCACTGCTACAGCAGGCATTTTTTCCTTATTAGGCTCTTTATCTTACGATACAGTTACTGATAGGGTGTCATACACATATCCCTTAAACCCCTTTTCAGTTCTCTGTCCTACAGATATATGCTTCCTTTGACCAGACCGTATCATAGTGTTCCCTTCCCTGACCTGTCCTGTAAAATAAAAATCCATGGGTTGTGATAGTCACACCAGGCACTGTGTTTCTAAACCTCATGCAGCTGGATCAGAAAAAGCAGGGTAGTGGCGAAGAAATAATAAGCTAAGCCAGTTAGGAGAGAGCCAATGAAGCCAGTCTGTGCCTGGTATCACTGAGCAACAAGCCAAAACTGACTTTTCTTGATTATACCAATATCTATCCACCAGGAGAGGGAAGGCAAAAGTGAGACAAAAGTACCTATCCAGTGGGCTTTTACATATCAAAGGAAGAGGCTTCCTGAAGAAGGAAGTTGAAGGAACATCTTTATTTGGGGTTGATAGCTGGATGTCATTTTATACTCTCCTGTTGTCCTCTGTGGTGAGTGTCCTATTTACAATCACTTCTCATTCTCCTCACTTTTGTAACCTTTGGTCATTTGTTATGGTCACCTTTCCTAATCAGTATTGTTTCCTTTTGTTGTTTTTGTTTGTTTGGTTGGTTTTTGGGCCACATCCTGTGGCATTCAGGGGTTACTTCTTGCTCTGCACTCAGAAATTGCTCCTGGCAGGCTCAGGGGACCATATGGAAAGTCGGGAATCAAACCTGGGTCCATCCTGGGTCTGCTGTGTGCAAGGCAAATGCCCTGCTGTTGTGCTATCACTCCAGGTTCAGTATTATTTACTTCTTTATCTCTTAGAGCACCATACACCAAAGGTCTCACTTTGATTTGTGTATCCTCTGTCTTCTGCGAGTTACCTTCACTCTCTGAGGGACACAGAGAGTATCTCAGTAATTATGTCTCTCATGGTATAACACAGTGGCTGGCTCAGACCATCATGCTACAAATGTTTAAGAGACTCTACAGTTGTTGAGTAGGTCGTTTATTAGGAGTAGAAGTTTGAAAAGAGGGAGTTCACTATGGCCATTTGTTAACGATTGCCATAGTTATCTAAACACATTGGACAGCCAAGTCTAAGAAAAATGTTTCCTTTTCCAATGTAGTGAAGAACTACAGCACAAGATTAGTAGAGCCTCCAGATGCCAGGAAGGAATGTGTGCCTGCCAACTCTGCATGTGCACCATGGTGCAGTGACTCAGAACAGCCATGTGCAGAAACTAAAACTACCAGCAGCAACTAGAGCGCACTGTCTTGTTCTTTTCGTCACTCAGAGCTTCCCCTACAGTTATCTCCATTTTAACTAAGAGGATCACAATCATAAGACTTTCTTCAGACAGTCTAATGATACTCAGAGTTGCTGTTCTGTCTGGATTGGAGCTCAGCAATGGCTTCACAGCCACAAGTTTTAAGGTTAGCAAGAGTTTCCGGAACAGTTTGTGGGATTTCAGTGTGTAAGTCATTTTCTAAGTAGGAAATAGAGAGTAAACAAAGTATGGTTCTTTAGGAATCATTATAATTTATTTGAAATTCTTTTTCAAGAGAGGGAAACATGATCTTAATCCTCTGAGACTCATCATTTTGTCATCTGATGCTTCAAGATCTAAAAATTGCTGCCAGATGTTTTATTTTTTTACTACTTAATAAAATAAACATACTTATGCATTTTACTTACAAAAAATTGCATAGAGGTATGGGTGCTAAATGATAGGCTTATAATATTTAGTTTTTAATTTCAATATAAAATGGTAATCAGCTAACACTTATCACCACAGCCAAATATAAATTATATGAGTTCTATCTTCAAGAAACAGTGACTTTCATGTATTCTAATCTAACACAGACTGATGTGTGATTCAGAAAATATACAAAGCATTTCTTTAACAGAGAAACCAAGGTCCCAACTGATAAATCAAATAAAAAATATAATGTGTTTTTTTCTGACTCTTAACTACTTCTGACTCATGATGGTTCTGAAGTCAGTACTCCTTATTAATGGCCCTTAAGACCACATTTTCTAAATAGAAAATATAACAATATGGGACCAGAGAGATAGTACAACAGGTAGAGGATTTGGATGGCACATGGCTGGCCAGTCACATGGCTGACCTGGCATCCCAGAGAGTCTCCCCAAGCTCTGCCAGAAATAATTTATGAGCTCAGAGATATAGGACTAATCCATGAGCATTGCCAGGTGTGACCCCCAAACAAAAGAAAAGAAACTGAAAGCTGATTCTTTTTAGCCATCTGTAATACATAAATAAATATTTAGTGTTTATATGCCTGGCCTTCAGAATTAAATGGATCAGGTTCTATTTTTGGCACTAAAATTTTCTGTGTCTCAGAATAGTCTCACTAATCTGTGAGATAGAAGAAAAAATAAAATAAGAGACAATAGAGAAGAGGGCCAGAAGGATCAGTCCATTTCATCAAGCTTACCACAGAGTAGTGAGCACAGTTAGAAAAATAACTACACTAACAACTATCATGACAATGATAGTGAGAGAGAGAAATGTCTGTCTCAAAGACAGGCAGGGAGTGGGGGAGGAGGAACATGGAGGATATTGGTGACAGGAAGGTTGCACTGGTGAAGGGGAATGTCCATTTTATGACTGAAACTCAACTATGAACATGTTTATAGCCATGGTGCTTAAAGAGATATCATTAGAAATTAAAAAAAGAAAATTTCTATTTCTAAGTACTTTAGACAACTTATTTACCCTAACTTAGGATTTAATAGAGTGTAGAATCAACATATATATATATATATATTATAAATATTTTTTAGACCAAAGTGGATTACAAATAATTCACAGGAAAATTTTAGGTATATAGTAACCTTGAATCAGGGGCATTCCCACCACCAATGTTGTCCTCCTCTCCCCACTTGTTCCCAGCATGCATTCCATATCCTCCTTTGCTCCCCATGCTGTTAGTGTAAGTGGTCCCCTCTGTGTCTAGCTTGTTATAGATTGGGATCGATCCTGTTGCCATTGGCTTTGGATTTGATACCTAAGTCTGATCATTTTTTATTTCTACTCAATGTTCATATGACTGGTCTTGGAAATCTCTGTTATTCCCCTCAGTTTGAGAGGCAGAACAATGGTTCAGGTTATATGGTTCTGTTTGAAGGAAAGAAGAAGAAATAAGAAAGGAAGAAAAAGGAGAGGGGCAAAAATCAAACAAGTAAAAAATGGGAGAAGTCCTTCTTAAGCCTATAAATATCTGTTTAAGAGAAGAAAGGGAAAAAGAAAGAAAAACATAGCAATACTAAAAAAAAAAAAAAACTCAAACTGAAAACCTGAAAAGCACCACAGCAATAAATACAACAACCAAACAATAGCCACGGTCCTGAAATATAAACAAGACAGAACTCAAAACATAAATCAAAACAGAGCAAAGAAAAGAAAAACAAAACAAAAAATACCAACAATAACAATTACAATAATTAATTTGTGCTTTTTTTTTGTATAGGCACAGTAAATATTGGGGAGATTAGAAAGGGAATTCCTTTGGCCTAAGAGATACAGGGTTTCTCCACCCTTGAAGCATACTGTCATGGGTATAACTCCAGGTTTCATACCTGTTTGTTTACTCTCTCCTAGGTCCTTTGGTGGTGTCTGGAAACTATCCACTCACTCCTGGATGATAAGATCAGGCCTCTGTAAGGAGAGGTCTCTGTATTTACACAGGTCATAGGATGGAGCCTAGGATGAGGTCTTTCCTTATAGTTCTAATCAACTTATATCTTTAAAGAAAGATTGTTCTTATTAACTCAGCAATTTATTTGCTATAAGCTGCCAATTTAAAAATTAAAGCATATAAACTTAAAATCAAGTAAGTTATTAGAATCATCATCTTCCTGAGTCTGTTGTGTGCAAAGCAAGTGCCCTACTACTGTGCTATCTCTTCAGCCCCCAACCTCATATAGTTTTTTTATAAGATTAAATATAATAAGTGAAAACAATTCAATAACTAGAACATACAGTAATGTCAAACAAATGGTAGCAATTACTATATCATTCTCTTGTTTTGATATTGTAGTGTAAACATGAACCAGGTCTAATGCATTAGCACTTCATCATCAAGCCACGTTCCCAGCCCACCATACTATTCTTTAAAATATAGAATGGGGAAGGAGAAGAGCAATAACACAGCTGGTAGGACATTTGTCTTGCATGCAGCAGACCTGGGTTTGATCCCTGGCAACCCATAAGGTCTCCTGAGCCTGCCAGGAGTAATTTTTGAGTGCAGAGCTAGAAATAATCTGCCAGGTGTGGCCCAGAAACAAATGAGAGAGAGAGAGAGAGACAGAGAGAGAGAGAAGACTAGAGAGATAGCTCGAAGGGTAGAGCACTTGCCCTTGAATACAATCAACAGTGGTTCAATCTCCAATCTCTAAGGAATATATGGTTCCTCAGTACCTCCAAGAGTGATCCCTGTGCTTAGAACTAGGAGTAACCCCTAAGCATTGCTAGGTGTGGCTAAAAATACCTAAGAAAAATAAAAACAGGGGCCTAGGAGATAGCTTGGAGGGTAAGGCGTTTGCCTTTCATGCAGAAGGTCATCGGTTCAAATCCTGGCATCCCATATGGTCCCCCGAGCCTGCCAGGAGCGATTTCTGAGCATAGAGCCAGGAGTAACCCCTGAGCGATGCCGAGTGTGACCCAAAAACCAAAAAAAAAA
>PVKC010013806.1:0-22671 GCA_004027635.1 Crocidura indochinensis | reverse complement strand
GTACCACCCTAGGGTAAGGGCAGAAAGCCAGGTCCCACCCTAGAGTAGGGTCCAATCACTGATCAGGGTAGGATCAGGGTGGGTCCAGAAAGCCACCCTAGAGTAGGGTCCAATCACTGATCAGGGTGGGTCCAGAAATGTTTATACATAGAAATTCCAAATCATGATAAGATTAGAAATGTTTACATATGCAACAGAAGACATAGTATTTTTTTACATTTTCATGAACATGCATATTAGTTTAAGTTAACATTAAAAGTTTAAGTGGTTTTTTTTAAGGTTTAGAGTCAATGGGGTACTATCTAAATGGTGTTAAGAGTGGCAAATATTGTTTGCATAGGCCCACCAATATATGGGGGGCATGGAAAGGAAAAGCCTTGGCCTAAATACAAGGAGACTCTACTCCTGAAGTTTGCTGGCATAAGACTAACTCTAGGCTCCAGGTAAACTAGTTTGTTCAATCCAAGTCATTGTCTGTAGTGCCAATACAGTTTTATTTTTCACGCAGTCTCTATTGTTGGCATCAGGTTTCTGTATTGATGATCCTGGAATCTGCATATCCTACATTAAAGTCAGGCTAGTGTGGAGCATCCTCTCATTTCACCTCACAATTAAAGGGCAATGTAGAAAGCCCTGTTCAGTAAGCAGGTCGTTGTTGTTGTTGTTTTTGTTGTTGTTGTTAAGTCTTCTCAGTGTTAAGGGAAGTCTCTTTTGAGTAGGTTGATGTCAGAGCAGCGGTAGGGTCTTCTCTGGTAGAGGATTGCTTCCAGGTGATGTTATAGACAACCTTGGATGTTTCATAGATGGCTTCCCTCAATCAGGGATGATTGGAGAATGCCCATTCTTCTGAGGCCTGTGCCGGTCATTATGTCAGTGGTCAGGGTGTAAGGTCCCATTGCACTACAAGATTTGTGTGTTTCCATTTCTATTAGATAAAAACTTATTTGTATGTATAGTATTTTCCCGTTTTAATGTGCCTATGCAAACAACAAATAAAGCCACGTGGCATTATAGATGCATATGGGGGTGTAAGAGCACGTTCAACAATACCCGTGACTTGGTTCAAACATAAGAATTAAACTGAAGGACAGTTTCACCAAATTCCCTATTGAACAGTTCACAAAGAGAAGAAAAGATAAAAATTCAATAAATACTGTCAATGAGCTTAATTTTATTATGTAGCTGTTTAGTATGTGTATTGATGTAATTGGAAATCAGACACTTAACTTTCTTATTGCCAATAAATAGAAGCACTTTATAATTTTGTTTATTTTCTGTGACACATAACCCTTTAATCTGCATACTTATTCTCTAAAATACAATGTCCCCCCAATTTTTTACTCATTCATTTATGTTGTTCTATTATGATAGTCAAAATATCAAATATATTGTTCGTTGGAAACTTTAATTATTTCCTAAATTAAAAATGGAACATTTTCAGTTTCACTGAATTTAATTTCCACACAATTTTCTGACCAAAATGCCATGGATATTATATTGGCTTCTTATCTAAAATTAGAGGCAATTGAAATGAATTATAAGGTGTTTCATAAGATTCATTTAAAAATAGTTCTTACCTCTGTTTGTAATTTCTCATAACATCATTTTCCCTTCATGTCTGCGCTGTGGGGGTGATTTATCCCAGCAGATTTTCCCATATCCAGTTTTTTCCTTTTAGTTTTCCATTAATTTTGAACTGCTACTGGTTTAAATTATGAGTTTTCTTTTTTTTTAGTTATAAAAATAAAACAACATTTAAGAAAAATTATCCATACAGATGACTCAAAATTTGCAGTCATTTTTTGGTTTGTTACAAGGGAAAGGTCGGTTAGGAGATCTGTGAACCTTGAAAGAGAAAATAAAATCCAAATACTTTTCTGGTATGGGCTTCTATAGAGAATCACTATTGCTAAACTTACTTAGAGTAATCGTATCATAACATAAACATGTCTACCCACATCCCAGATGTGGCTTATGGGAACTTGATCTCTGAGCCAGCAAAGGAAATGAGCAGTGCTGAAAGTTAGGTTAATGTATTATAAATCTTAGATTCCCTGTTAGGTACATATAGCAGTAAATTATTTAGCCTGTCCTCAAGGTTATATAGTAAATACATTTTATACATAAAATTTTAATATAAATTATAATTTTACCTAAAATGTACACTATTTAACTGAAATTTACTGACCCCTTTTAAACTCTTTATATATAACTATCACATTAAAAACAAAAGTACTGTCATTAAACATGTGATATGAAATAGGACATTTTTTTTTTTTTGGTTTTTGGGTCACACCCAGCAGTGCTCAGGGGTTACTCCTGGCTCCATGCTCAAAAATTGCTCCTGGCAGGCACGGGGGACCATATGGGGCACCAGGATTCGAACTGATGACCGTTTGCATGAAAGGCAAGCGCCTTACCTCTATGCTATCTCCCGGGCCCCACAATTTTTTTATATGGTATGGAATCATCAATAAATCTCTTCTTAAAAAGACTTATTCTAGGGGCTGGAGAGATAGCACAGCGGTGTTTGCCTTGAGAGCAGCCAACCCAGTACCTAAGGTGATTGGTTCAAATCCCGGCATCCCATATGGTCCCCCGTGCCTGTCAGGAGCGTTTTCTGAGCTGATAGCCAGGAGTAACCCCTGAGCACCGAAGGGTGTGGTCCAAAAAACAAAAACAAAAAAAAAGTTTTATTCTAAATTTTATTTTAGCCATCATGTGGTTTAAAAAATATGTTAATAATATGTTTAATAATATGTTAATAATATGTTTCATGCACAAAACAACCCAATAACACACTTCTCAAAATGTCGATTTTCCTGCATATTTTTTATGTTCCTGGTCCAAAGTCCTGAAGAATATATTTTAATTATTTCATGCCTGTAGTGCAAGCATTACAGGCATTAAATATCAGAGGAAAAATACATTTTAGCTGACTTATAGAAGAAATGATATCAGAGAAGTTGGGATAAATAAAAAAAATATCTTGGTAAGAAATTTCTGCTCCAATTTTAAAATACCTAATGGACATAAAATAGCAGTGAACTTTGTGCAGTATCTCAACAACGAAAAATGGATGGGTAGCTTTGTCCAACAAATGATGATCCATCTCTGTGTATCAGAAAAAGTTTTATTATAGAAGCCAACCAATAAAATATATTTAATTTGAAGAGGCAATTTAAAATGTTCCATAAAGGTGTTAAATTTAGAAACTTTTATGATTTTTATCAAGGCATTAACATGTAACATGCATACTAGTTTATATTTCTACTAGATAATAATTAAAATCGTATACTTTACTATACTAAGACATATATATACTCTACTAATGAAATTTTACATTTACTATGCTATTTGAAGAAAATGTTTAAAAATGATTAAAATTTGATTGATTAGATGCATTTCATTAGTTTTATCTAATAAATGTTGATTCCCCACCCATAAAATAAAAGGTTACAGATTTGTTTAGGATTAAACTTCTGTCATTTAATTTTCCAACACTCATTACTTCACCAATGCACATTTGCTGCCACCATTGTCTACAGTTTCCTTCCTACATTTCCCCACCTGCCTTTATGGTTCTTATGGGTCTTTTTTCCTTCTCTTACTTTCTTTTCTTTCTTTCTTTCTTTCTTTCTTTCTTTCTTTCTTTCTTTCTTTCTTTCTTTCTTTCTTTCTTTCTTTCTTTCTTTCTTTCTTTCTTTCTTTCTTTCTTTCTTCTTTCTTTCTTTTTCTTTCTTTCTTTTCTTTCTTTCTCTTTCTTTCTTTCTCTCTCTCTCTTTCTTTCTCTTTCTTTCTTTCTTTCTCTCTTTCTTTCTTTCTCTCTTTCTTTCTTTCTCTCTTTCTTTCTCTCTTTCTCTCTTTCTTTCTTTCCTCACCCTGGTCTGCAATTCTGTTACTGAAGGGTATCATGTTTTTATTATGCTTTATATTTTTCAACACCCAATTCATTCCAGAGTGATCATCTCCAAGCATCATTGTCATAATGTTCCCTCTCCACCCTAACTGCACTTTCCCTGATTTTGTGCAAGATTCCTTCCATTATCTATTCCTCCTGACCCTCATCTCTATTATCATTGGGTATTATTATCATACTATATTATTTTTATATTATATAAATGAATTCAGTCATCCTGTTTCTATCATTCTTCTTGTGACTCATTTTACTCAGCATAGTACTCTTCATTTTAATTCATGTATAAGCAAATTTCATCACTTCATCTTTACTAACAGCTGCATAGTATTTCCTTGATTAGATATACTATTTTTTTTTGTTTCTTCAATCTAGTCATTGTTTCCCAGGCACTTGGGTGTTTTTAAATTTTGACTATTGTGAATAGTGCTGCAATGAATATAACATTGTACATGACTGTTCTGCATTGTTTTTCTGTGCCCCTGGGGTATATTTCCAGGAGCTATACTGTGGTCTTATGGATGCTGAACCAAGAAGATTTGTTATATCTGAACATATATATCACTGTGTAATTGAAAGTAATTAAAATGATAATAAAATATCTTTCCAAGAATCAAAATCCTCAAAAAATAGGTACAGATGGCCAAAAGGCACATAAAAATGCATATCAGTAATCATCAGGGAAATACAAATCAAAACAATGAGATATTATCTCACACCACAGGAACTAGCAAACATCACAAAGAACAAGAACAATCAGTGCGGGCATGGATGTGATGAGAAAGGACACTCATTCCCTGTTAGTAGCAATGCAAGAAGACTGGTCCATCCTCTTTAGAAAACAATATGATATTTGTCAAAAAACTAGAAATTAAATTTTCATATGACCTGTAATACAAACCCTCGGAATATAGACCAGGGGCCCAAAACCACAATGCAGAAAAGGCATCTGCAATCTTAATTTCATTGCAGCACTATTCATAATATTGTCAATCTGGAAGTGATCCAAAAGTTGCCTGGGAAAAGATGAATAAAATAAACATGGAACATCTACACAATGAAATACTATGCAGCTGTTAGTAAAAATGAAGTAATGAAATTTGCTTATACATGAATTTATATGAAGTTTTTTTTTGGGGTTTTTTTTGGGGGGGGGTTTGGTTTTTGGACCACACCCAGTGACCAGGGGTTACTCCTGGCTAGGCATTCAGAAATAGCTCTTGGCTTGCGGGACCATATGGAATGCCAGGGGATTGATCTGCAATCCGTCCTAGGCTAGCATGGGCAAGGCAGACACCTTACCACTTACGCAAATGCTCAGGTTCTGATATGAAGAATATTATGCTGAGTGAACTGAGTCATAGGGGGAAGGATAGAATCAGGATATTTGAATCATTTGTGGAATACAAAAAAGATAGTATGGTAATAATACCCAATGATATTAGAGATGAGGGTCAGGAGGACTAGATAATGGAAAGAATAATGCCACAAAGACAGGGGAAATGTAGTTAGGGCATAGAGGGAACATTATGACAATGATGCTTGGAAATGATCACTCTGGAAAAAAAATGGGTGCTTAAAGATATAAAACATGATAAAAGCATAATATCCCTTCTGTAATAATTGCAAACCATGGTACCAAAAGGGAGAGACAGAGAAAGATAGATAAGCAGAGAGAGAGAAAGAGAGAGAGAGAGAAATGTCTGCCATAGAGATAGGTAGGGGAAGAGTAGGAGGGCAACTGGGGACTTTGGTGGTGAGAAATGTGCATTAGTGAAGGTTGGTGTACATGGTAAGTCTGAAACTCAATCATGAACAAATTTCTAAACATGGTGTTTAAATAAAAGAGAAAATAATTAAAAAATCATTTGCACAGTCAAAAAAAGTAAGGCTAGAATCTATTACATGCCATTTATGCATATTTGCATGACTAAAGCCAATTGTACCGTAAGCATAAAATTCAGTCCACAATATTTAAACTAATAATATGCCTGTCAAATAGACTGCTTGGAACAGGAAGAGAAATCTGGGATCATTGGCAGATGGCTGGGGTCACTAGTAATAGGCTTGAAGTTGAACCATTTTTATACCTGAAACTTTATTGTCAACAGCTTTGTAAATAGTCTCTAAATAAAATATCTGTTAATTAAATAGGATGGACATAATTTGATTTTCATTAATGAAGCTAGTGTGCACAGATATATAATGAGTCACTGAAACATATAATAAAATTCCATAATTTTTTTTTTTTTTGGTTTTTGGGTCTCACCCGGCAGTGCTCAGGGGTTACTCCTGGCTCCATGCTCAGAAATTGCTCCTGGCAGGCATGGGGAACCATATGGGGCACCGGGATTTGAACCGATGACCTTTTGCATGAAAGGCAAAAGCCTTACCTTCATGCTATCTCCTGGGCCCCCCATAATATTACCTCAATAAAATAATGTAAAAATATAAGATCCTAAAATAGAAAATACATCATGTATGGTATATGGAAAGGTTTCATTTTTTAAATTAAATTTACTTTATTAAAAGAACATGGATCACATAGTTGACATAGTTGCTTTTAATACATTTTTTCCAGGTAAGTGCTAGAGAAAAATGTTTAAAAAAATAGTGTAAAAACTTAAGTAGGAAGAAGGAAAAAAAGGAAAGCAAAGAATTCCAATGAGCAAATATGTGAAAATTATTGTATCTCCAATGAGGCATTAAGTCATTGTCAGAAGACTAAGTAAGATCCTCTTATTAGTTGAACATCCTGCTACTTCATTTGCTTTAAATATTAAGTAACTTCAGATACACATTGGCATCTAAGCTGGATTGCCTTTATGAGGATGACAATATTATACAAATGAAGTGATTTCACAGTTGGTGATTCAGGAATTCAAGCTGCTATTGTTGATACTATGAGTTTTATGGTTGTGGTTACAGCTTTCAGGTCTCCCAGTAATATAAGATGACAGGAAGAGGATGCTGGAACTCTCTCCAAGGAAGGCCTAGTTATATAAGTTCAAATACTGGCATACTTGGTGTTTGGTCAGATTTGTATCTCTGCAGAGAATCAAAGAGTAGTGGTGAAGCAGGGCCTTAAGTAAAGCAGAAATTATGGGTAATGGATGCAGCACATATGATCTGGGCAGGACAGGGGCTTAGCCCACCATCTTCTCCCAAGATTGTCAGATTTCGTCAGGATGGCACGTGTACTCATGATATTTTATATTTTGGTTTACTTTTCTTTTGAGACTAGAGTGAATCTGTGGACCTAACCAAGTACAAACATGGCTATTCGGTTTCAATTTAAAAAAAATTGTGTACAGGATCATAGAATCAAGTGAAGTGAATGAATGCTATCTGTATAAATACTTTAGAGGAGCTAAGGCAATAGTACAATGGTTAGAGCATTTGCCTGGCAAATAACTGATATGGGTTTGATTCCCATATGGTTCCCGAAACACTGCCAAGAGTGATCCCTAGGAACAGAGGAAGGGGAGTAAACTTAAGCACAAATTGTTGTGATCTAACAAACAAGCTAAACAAACAAAAAACCTGAATAAGTACATAAAAGACATATTTGACTAAAAGTGGATAAAAATATAACTAATACCTGAGACTGGCAGCCTTCATAATGCATCTACTAATAACTTTAAATCTAGGCACTGGAAATACAGAGTAGAGCTATTCAAATTGTTTCTGGATTATGTCTTTCCTAAACTATTTGTTACCAGTTTCTGACAAAATAAGTATGGAAACTAAGAGTAAGCTTTCATAAACTTTAGTAGAATTTTGAAATAGTATTTTTGTTTGTTGAATTTAATAAGTTAAATAAATTTGGCGTTTATTTTTTATTTTAACTTTGTGTTTTTGGCAGCTTATTTTTATTTGAATGTATTTTAAAAGAACATGGGATTGTGATGTATTAAATTTTTTAAATGAAGTTGTTCTTGCACCATAGGTAGTTGTGGAAACAATGGTTAGAGCACCTTTACAACTGGTACTTTTCCTTGACATGCATCACAGACTGACAACTTCTCATTTCCTGACTTACACCATAGCTACCGCCAAGACTATTTATAAATAGACAGTGCGCATAAGCATAGCTATTTATTATATTTATTTCTGCATATCCATTAGAAATAATTGGAGACTGGATCAGGGTTAAGGACTCTGATCTGAAGTTAGGCAGACTTAAATTTGAGGACGTTTTCTATTTTCAAAAATGGTTCTAATTACCTATCCTTTTTGTTGGGGGTTTCATTCTCATTTCCATTCTCCCATCTTTTAAAGATGATTAACAGATGGAACTGGTGTTTATTTCATGTTTGGGTTCATGTGGGTCTCATCTAGTTTTTTAATTTTCTAAACAAAATTGTTTTCTTCAACAAAATTCACTTAGAAAGACTTGTCAGGATCACAGATTAGATCTTATTCTTTCAGTGTTTCTGAGTATGTGCTTTAGATATATAGCTATATCTACTTAACTTTGTAATTTGGCTATTAAAGTGGCAAGCACAGGAGAGGTGGAAGATGGGAGATGATAGAGACACTGGTGGTAAAAGTTGATACTGAATTGCTGTTCAACTATTATATGCCTACAATTCAATTATCAATAATACTGTAAATAAGCTAAAATTATTTATAAAAGGCATAAAGGAATACCTTGTCCAGAGGGAAAAAGAAAACAACAAAGAGGAATAGAGAGACATTCATGTGTTTAATGGAGAGCAAAGGCTCAACTAGCTTCCTGTTTAGACATGGATAATGAAACTTATCAACAGAAAAAAAAACAATAAAAACTAATTTGAATTTAAGTTTGAATGATAACATATATAGTTGTTTAGTTGGACAGACCTATATATAATTTAGGTCTTCTGAGAATTCAATTTTGGGAAAAGAAATGCTTATTATTCTATGTCTATCCTCCATATATTAATATCTTTCCTTGCTGATGAATTTAATGGCTTTTTAGTGTACAAGGTCAGAAAATGACATTCACTTCAGAAGCTTATTCTGAGGAATCAACAAGTTAGATTATATAACGACACAGAACATATTTGAAAATGTAGCAAATGCTCAGACATATTGCCAGGGTCAGGCTCTGTGTGAGATTATGAGAATTTTGTTTGCTGTAGGGCCATTCATGTCAGTGATCAGGGCTTACTTCTTACTCTGTATTCAGGAATCACTCTTGGTGGCTCTCATTGGACTGATTATATAGAGGTGCTAAGGATCTATGCTGAGTTGGGTACATGCAAGTCAAGTGCCTGTATACATGCAAGTCAAGTGTACTGTACTACCTCTCAGGTCATTTCCTCTAAGTTATTTGAAATGGTCTGGAGAGAGAGATAAAATACATAACACAATTTCAGCCTGCACATGTCATCTATTTTAATGTGATTGTCAAAGGGCAGATTCTTTAGAAAAGAGATAAATACTACAGGCAAACGTTTGTACTAGAAAATAACTATGAAATCTATAAATTAATAACTGTGGAAATAAAAGGCATGGGTTTGGACAGTTAAGTGATTAGTCTAGGAAAATATAAATAACACCATCACAGTAAAGGATTATCATGTATTGTGTTGGCTTTCAGATATATCTTGTCTTTTATCCTTTGAGCAAATTATTTATTAATTTATTTTTAAATCAACTATTTGAGTGGCATATTACATTTTACACTATGTTAGCATTACTTTTCTTAACCTTGTAAGTTATTCTATCTTGAAACAAATGAACTGTGTCTTCAAATTCAATTATCTTCATTCTTTATATTCTTTTTCAGATATGGTATGCTACTGGGAGTGGGTCTGATCTCAGATGACATCATTATCTTCAACTGGTAGTAATGCATATAGATAAACTTAGTTGATAAATATCAGTCAACAGTAATTTCAGCAGGCCAGAAATATAGTACAGACAATAGGACTTGAATGCAACAGTTTGATACTGGAATCAGTTGGTTCCTTCAGAAACCATTACTGATCACTGTTGAAGATAAAGCAGGAAATAGCTGCTAAGCATTGTTGATTGTACCATCAACACTGGACAAAAACCAATCCCAGCAGTACCATATTTGAAGAGGTCTATGCTACCCACCCCAATAGCATTCACTTGTACTCTCCTAATCCAAACCTCCTAAGAATATAAAATATCAGTTTCTTTATATCCAGAGAGCTACATAGGAGTTTTATTCTAACACTAAGTTTTTTGTTTGTTTGTTTGTTTTGCTTTTTAGGTCACACCCTGTGATGCTCAGGGTTTACTCCTGGCTATGTGCTCAGAAATAAGTCCCGGCTTGGGGGACCATATGGGATGCCAGGGGATCGAACCGCAGTCTGTCCTAGGTTAGACTGTGCAAAGCAAAAACCCTATTGCTTGTGTCACTGCTCCAGTCCCTAAAACTAAGAAGTTTTTAAATTATCATAATATAGTTTTTTAACATAACACCTTCTCAGGTTTGTTATAAAATACCTTGTTATCATGACAGAGTCAGTATAACTTTATAGAGTAGGATATACTGTTAGCTTTCCTTACCATTTTCTTAGGGTTAATTAAAATACTATTAGACATTTTATTTATAATTTAATCAAGGATTAAATATTTTTCAACAGTACCCTAATACGTCACCATAACTTTATTGTCTTTTGTTTCACAGATAAAAAATATTATTATAGTAGTTCAGGTGATATGCACAGAATCATAGTTTTTATGTGTCAAAACCAAAATCTAAATGTAGATGTTATGCTTAACATATAGCAAGGCTAGAAAATATATAGCTGTATAGTACCACGATAGTTTGTATTCACAACTAGAAGTAATTTCATGGCTTTTATAAAAATAATTCAGGTAGTTATGAATTAGTACAAGTTATCATAATAATATAATCTATTTAAAATTTGGCTCTATACCATAAAAAATAGGGAGATGAAATGAATAAACACTTCTCTGAGGAAGACAGAAGGATGGCCAACATACACATGAAAGTATGTTCACCTTCACTCATCATCAGGGAGATCCCAATGAAGACAACAATGAGATACTACCTTACACCAGTGAGGATGGCTCACATCAAAAATAATGGGAACAATCTCTGTTGGCGGGGATGCAGTATGAAAGGCACTCTCATCCACTGCTGGTGTTAATGCCCCCGAGTCCAACACCTATGGAGAACAGTCTGGAGGGTGCTTAAAGAACTCAGAATTCAGCTGCCATTTGGCCCAGCAATTGCTCTCCTAGGTATATACCCCCAAGTTGGAAGGACATTCATTCCAAAATACATGTGCACCCCACTATTTATCGCAGCACTCAGTATAATAGCCAAGTCTTGGAACCAACCTCGATGTCCAACAACTGATGAATGGACCATTAAGATGTGGTATTTATACATAATGGGATACTACATGGCAGTCAGAAATGATACAATCACAGACTTTGCAGCAACATGGATGCACCTAGAACATATTATGTTAAACATATTATGTTAAGTCAGAAAACGAAGGATAAACACAGAATGATAGCACCATTCTGATGCACCTAGAACATACACCTTATATACAACTAATACTCAACAATCAAATAACAGGGTTTAGCAGGGTAGAAACTCCAAATACTGTAACAGCCAACATACACCGGGGAGCAGTGCCAAAAACACATGAAAGAAGAACAACACAAACTCTTAACTACACATTATACCACAAAGAAACCAGCAACAGTAGAAACAGCTGCATTGAGAGAACAGGTATGTAATCACTTTTCTACTCCAAAGGCCCAAAATAATCCCTTAGGGATCTTTTACAGTATCACAGGTAAAGAATACCATGGGAAATCACTGACTCCAATGGAAACATAACACTACGTTTTACTGCCTTAATCTTACTATATTTAAAATAAGCTCTCAGCCTTTCTGTCCACAGGGTGGACAAACTAAGATGGCATCTCGGGGCTCAGTCACACAAGATACCATAACCAGCTTGCACTATGAGAATGTCCCGAGAAAACTCTTTAACATACGCTTTATCTCTAGGTTATACCTTCTTTTACAATTTGAAGCACATGACCAGTCAGACAACCAAAGCAGCAACAGTAACGTACAGACTTATACTACAGGCCCTACTCATTGAACACATTCAAGCAAACTATCATTCCCTTGCTATTTCCCCTTTCTTCTTACTACTTTCTTTTCTTTTCTTTTCTTTTCTTTTTTCTTCTCCCTTTCTTTCTAATGTATTTTCGCTTTTCTTCTTTCCTACCTCTTCTATATACTTTCCCCATTCCCCCCTTTGGAAATCCAACTATCTATTCACCCCTCAATTCCATCCAGACCTTACAGTAAAACTCTTCACCCTCACTTCTTAATCCATTAGGCATCAAGACTGACCTCCTACCCCAACGAACCAGTACCCAGCACCCAAGCGAAGGGACACCCAGTCAAACCCATACCTCGTCCCCTGCAAGAAAACTCCCCTGAGAAATCATGCTGCCCGCACCACCCTACCAACTCCCCTTAATGTAGACTGTTACTTGAAACAGGACTTAGCTCTAAAAGTATCCCCAATGCAAGAGCTCTTCCAAGACCTCTCTGCCGCAAATCTTTTACCAGTCTCAAGAAGGTCAGGGGCTGTGATGGAAAGGTGCCTGGGAACCCACACACCACAAGAAAATCCCAAAAGACAATGGGGAAACATAAACTTCCAACATAAGTATAAGACCTGTATTACACCACCTCTTTACCTGCTTTTTCCCGAAAGTAAAGTAGTCTCTTTAATCACTTGGTTCCTTTAATTACTTTGTTAATTCATTTTTTTAAATGTTTGTTCTACATATACATATGTGAGCACATATATTTTCATTCCTATTTTTATCTTTTTTGGATGTGTGACCTGTTTCTGTTTTCTTCTCTGTTCACCCCCAAATGCACCGACAATATAATGTAGCACCATTTCTCCCTGCAAAGGCACACTAATAAAAGGCGAAATCTTACATATAAAAACAAGCACTCATCTACTAGGGATAAGAACTCATACTTGTTTACAATACAGGGATATCTCCCACCTTGAAACTATGTCATTTGGAACCAACTTAGACCCCAGGTGATTAGACACCATCCATCCAGCCTTGAACCCTGGATCCCAGACATAGAAACAACAAAGTTCTTCACAACAGCTATGGGAAACGAGACATCCTTAATACTGCTGGGACACCAACAAGTGCCAGCTCTAATATGATACCCTGACAATGAGGAAAATGGGAACAAATTGACCTAAGAGCAGGTTATCCTACCTCACCAGCTAATGATAAGGCAAAATCATAAGATTTATCACCCTTTGGTCTGTCCAAAAGCCAAGATCACAATTTACAGATGACTGGCTGCTAGAACCATGACTGGACTGTATATATCTTGGGACCAATAAAAAAGCCCTAGTCTAGGGTTTGAATTACAACCAGCACAACAACCATGATCCCCAGTTCCAAAGTTCTGACTAAGACAATTGCAACGGAATGGGGCTTCTGGAAACACAATGAAAGACGCTATCCTAGGTTCCATCGTTGGATCAGTGCAAAGACCAAGACCACCAACCACAGAAGATGGATTAAAACGACACTGAGGGAACAGAACTTCTAGAACCACAAAGAAAGACTTCATCATAAGTTCCACTACTAAACTTGTGCAGACACTGAGATCTCTAGATGCAGAGGTCTTATTTCATTACCCAGGACGGAGCAGAAGTCTTCCAAACACCACGAAAGCACCACAGGGAGAGTAAATGAACCTGAACGGAGTCTATAGTTAATCCCATGACAATATACTGCAAGGGTGGAGAAACTCCATATATCTTAGGCCAAGTGAATTCCTTTTCGAATGACATCAATATTTACTGTGCCAGTGCAGGAGGGAAAAAAGGGGCACAAAAAAGCACAAAACATTTTTTTATTTTTTATATATTATTCTTTTTTATATTCATTTATTATTATTATTTTTTCTTATCTTTATTTACCTATCTACTTCTTGTCAATTTTTTTGTTTTGGTGTGGTTATTGATGTTGTTGTCCCCATTTATATTTATTTGTTTCCTTTTCTTTTCTTTCTTCATGTGTTCTGCCATGTTTTTTATCTCAAGACCATGGCTTTCCCTTTTTCTTTTCTTTTCTTTTCTTTTTTTTTGTGGTGCTCATCATTATTGTTGGAGTGCTCACTAGATAGTTGACACTTCTTTTTGTACTCTTGAGGTGTTTCACCTTCTTTTTCTCCTTCATCTCTCAAGCCGATGATGAGAGGCTCTAGGATTCGGCCCATTTTCGCGGTATTAGACTTTTACCCCAGTTTATTACTTTTCTCTTCTTCAAACAAAACCACAAAACTTGAACTATCTAGTCCTGCCTCCCAGTTAGAGGGGGAAATAAGGAAGGCACCAAGATCAAGCAGGTGCAAGACTACTAAGTAATAAACTAGGTGCAGAGGGGATCACATATTCTAGCAGCCCCAGGAGTGAGGGAGGAGGATATGGGAGGTAGGACAAAAATGGAGGTGTAGGGAGGACAAATCGGTGATGGGAATCCCCCTGATTTTATGTAAATATGTACCTAAAATATTATTGTCAACAATATGTAAGCCTCTATGATCAAAATAAAATTTATATTATTATAAAAATTTGGCTTTATATCATTAGAATGAGAAAGGAATTCTGTTGGTTGGGTTGTCTTCCATGTTTTTGCTCCTTTGATACATTTTATGACTGTCCTAAGCTTCTTTTATTCATGTCAATAGTTTTCATCTCTGGAAAGTTGTTGTCAATCTGTTTATCCTTACACCAATGATTTTGACATTTAAGGGAGACCTTCAAAAGAACAAAGGTAATGCTGGCTTCTAAAAAAGAAAATAATAGTAAGGAATGTTTAGAATGCTTTGACAAAAAGTTTTCAACATCATTTTACATCACTTTGATTAATTCATACTTTTTATTGTATACTTTTTTTTAATTTGTCTACTAATGGTTGTATGGGCAAAGAAGACTTGGATTCAAAACAAAGAACATTATTAGGGTTAAAATGATTTCTTTCAGGGACAGCTCCCAGGATAATATCCTAGTTCATAAATTTAGCTTGGCTGATCTTTTGTGAAGGAAGTAGAGGAGTAGTTATTTATTTTGAAATGCAATAGCCAAGTATTAAGCGTTTGATTTCTCTCCAGATACGGTTGGAAGTTCTGAAAAGGTCTTCTGGGTGTCTTGATCTTGCTTTCCCAATATGAATCTTCTTGTTGTCTCTCCTTGGTAGTTTTAATCTGCCTTTGATCTCTCTCCCTGTTTCTGTGCATGTGTGTTGACATTTATAGTTGTGGATTTGTTTGCATCCTTCTACTTGCCCATTGGTCCACATTTCAGCTGGGGTTCATCAACAACCAAAAGCTATGACATTTGGTGGCAATGTCATTCTTGCAGTCTTAATATCATCTGATTGGGGGATTTATGTCAAATCTATGTGTTTTTGCCTTAATACTTTATGTACAATGCTCTTAACTGCATTAGGTATTTAACAATAGATTTATATTAAAATGTACCAAGTTTATACCCACCTAGTATAAAATAGGTTAAAAACTAATGCTTTTTCATTTTAATTATGCTGTACACTAATATAAATTTGAAATGTCTGTAAACTTCACAATATTTTATGAGGTGGACACATCTGATTTGAAGAGGAAATAATCAATTTAAAAGTACGGATATCTAAATATATTTGTGATAAACCCCTTAGATCATCATTTTCCCCCATGGTATCTAGGCATTTTCAGAGATTCACCTAAGAGATGTTATGAAGTTCTGCTAAAAAGGGTTGGTCTTATTATTATTATCTCTATATTTTTTTCATTGGAATTCAGAAAAGAACAGGTATTGGGATTTTATAAATAGTTGTGTTAGCCTTGTCTGTTAATAACTTGCTAGCTAATGTTGTAAAGATACTTTATATTTGGGCCTCCCTTGCCTCATCTTTAATTAATGATTTATGATAAATGACTACCAATTATTCTGTGCAGTTCTCCTAAATGGAAGTTATAGAGAACTCCTTAAAAGGAATATTTCACTTAATATGAGATTTGAAGTACCCTACACAATTCACCAACAAAGAAGGATAAATACTTTAATGAGAGACTTAACAGACTACTCACCTTTATTTTTCCTTGTATGCTAGAAAAATTGAGATAAGAAGTTAAGTATGTTGATAAAGAGCACAGTAATATATAGCACTGAAGCTATAGAGAAAATAGGTATGGGGCATTGTAAAGTTTCTTGGATACAAATTTAGGGGTTTGAATTTAATCCTATTTTGTGGAAATCATCAAAGCTGTATATTATTTTTGTTTGCTTGTTTTTTGGGGGGCACACCGGGCAATGTTCAGGTGTTCCTCCTGGCTTTGCACTCAGAAATCTCTCTGGCGAGCTCTGGGACCATAAAGCATGCCTGGGATGAACCCGGGTCCATCCTGGATCAGCAACATGCAAGGCAAATGCTCTAATGCTGAGCTATCACTCCAGTTCCAAAGCTGTATTTCTTAACAATACTACACCAACATCGGCTGGGGGGGGGGGGGGGGGTGGTGGAGGGAAGACTACTCTAACAGAAGTACTGAGGATGTATTGGTGAGAGAACAATTATGAAGGCAAAAACACTAAGTTTGCATTATTTTAATCCAAGCAGTGATAAGTTTAAATTAAAAATTTAATAGAGGAAATAGAAATTTTCCTGGTCTGCAATACTTGCCCTATAACACTCATCTATCATGATGCTGTTTTGAAACACATATCTTTTAATGCAGCTTTTTTTTGGAGGGGGTCACACCCAGCAGTGCTCAGGGGTTACTCCTGGTTCCATGCTCAAAAATCGCTCCTGGCAGGCACAGGTGGGGGGACCATAAGGGATGCCGGGACTTGAACCAATGACCTTTTGCATGAAAGGCAAACGTCTTACCTCCAGCCCCTAATGCAGCATTGTTTAAATAGAGGGATAGGGGCTATCTCTCCAGCCCCTAATGCAGCGTTTTTTTTTAAATAAAAATTTTAAATGCAAAACACACTAGTCTAGATTATCTTGTCTTTTTTATAGACTTTAAATACATTTTCAGAAGTAAAAATTTCTTTTGAAATTAGTATTAACTATTATTTTTCCTGACTTAATTGTTTTCCAACGATTACAGATTCAGCATTATATAAAATTGATGCTGAGTGAGACAATTTAACATTCCTTTATAATGAGAAAATTATTTCCCATTAATTTTCTAAATAAAGCTTTTATACAAGATTTGTTCTTCCATAGTTAAGTATAATAAAGTAAAAATTTCAAATCAATTTGAATCTCTTTTTTATATGAAGAATCAACTTGTTTATTTAAAATGTATACCCAAAACTGCATTTATTTTTTAAGTTGTCAAAATTAATGGCTAGAGAATTGTTCTAAAATGAATAATTGAGGCCGAAGAGAAACATCATAAGATAATTTTTAAAATTGTCAAAAGTTTTAATTAAAAAAGTTTTAATTTGAATTCTGAATTTAAAACACTAAATCTCTTTAAGCTTTGTGGTTGCTTTACAGTAAAGTAGTTAAAAGGAAAATTTCATAAATAACTTTTGAGGCTCAAATCAAAATATAAATAGATAATTAAATCTGTAATGTTTTTTTGTTTTTTGGGCGACACCCAGCAGTGCTCAGGGGTTACTCCTGGCTGTCTGCTCAGAAATAGCTCCTGGCAGGCAAGGGGCGGGGGGACATATAGGACACTGGAATTTGAACCAACCACCTTTGGTCCTGGATAGACTGCTTGCAAGGCAAACGCTGTTGTGCTATCTCTCCGGGCTCTAAATCTGTGATTTTATCTGATAAAATTGTACCTTAAATTATTTAATAAAACTTTATTAATAACTTATGGTCACATATACTACCTTGTGGTGGTTCTCCTAGCCCATCTTGACCAAATATCTTAGACTTTCAGGGAGTAGTCTGTTCTAACCTGCTTTCTGATTTGGCTCAGAAAGCAAATTTTGGTGGCGGATGTGGTATTACGAATGTTCTAGAGAGAAGAGTCCTTTGCCAGGAAGACTTGCCAATTGAAAGCAAAGTGAAAATTCAGAATTATGGGGGTTTAATTTCCTGCTGAATAATTCTTCACAAGCTGTATAAACTTCTCACTGAACAAATACTCAGAATAAAATAACTTTGGTGCTCTTTTTCCTTTTAATAAGAAATTGTTCATATTATTTGACACAGGAGCTGAGGGAAGAAGGTTTGGCACAGTTGAGATAAGTTCATGTAAGTCATTGAGAATTCAGCTATGCCCTCAACTGTTTTATTCTAGAGGGTTGGATAAGAAATATTATTTCTAAGGACCTTTTATAAAGCAAAAACCATACAGATTATCCATGGGTTAGTTTCTTGGACTCTAATTTAATACTGCTTTACTGAATTCAGTTTTTTATTAGGTTGCTTTAAGAATAGTTTTTGAACATTGATATTCTGTCAGACATGGGGTGAATAGAAAAAAAGGCATAGTCCCTGACTCTCCATAGCATAGTTTATAGCTTATCAGCAGATATTTACATAAATAAGTATAAAGGTATAAATGCTAGCTTATTTTAGTATTTGAACAACTCTTTAAGAAAAGGCATTGAAACTGGAACCCATTAAAAATGAATCAATAAAAAGAGGGGCTGGAACGATAGCACAGTGGTTGGGCGTTTGCTTTTCACGCAACTGATCCAGGACGGATTTCAATTGGATCCCTGGCGTCTCATATGGCGTCTCAAATCGCTCCCAAGTCAGGAGCGATTTCTGAGCGTATAACTTGGAGTAACCACTGACCCTCACCGTGTGTGGCACAAAAACCAACCAACCAACCAACCAACCAACCAACCAACCAACCAACCAACCAACCAAACAAACAAACAAAAAGAATGAAATTGAAACCTTAAGGAAGTAGAGCCAACTATCGATCCACTTGATGAGTATTTTTACTGGGTCCAAAGCAACAGAGTCCGTAAGGCAGGGAAACAACTTAGTACATTTTGGGGGGGGGGCAGTGCTAAGGCACTGCTAAGGGGTGACTCCTGGTTCTGTGCTCAGGAGTCACACATGGCAGGCATGGGGAGCCATATGGGATGCCTGGATCCATCCTGAGTTTGCCGCGTGCTATGCAAACGCCTTAACACTGTGCTATAGCTCCTGCTCCAACTTGGTGCATTTTCAAAGCTGAAATAGATCAGGTATATAGTAAAGAGAGAGAATTGTACAGTAAGTCCTCATGTAATGTCACCAGTTGGTTCTTAGAAACTATGTCAAAAGAATGTAAAACAAAACTGAATTTCCTATAAGCATATTGATTAAAAAAAAATCTCCCAAAGTTTAATCCCATAACTTATTTTGGTTACAAAATTCTTCACCAAACTTTTAGTTTCAAATTCAAAGTATTCTAATATTAAATATCAGGTATATTTATTTGTATATTTGTTTTCCCAGATACCTATTCTAGTTTGGAATTGCAGGTCGCAGCTCAAGTCATGAGCGGGAACTCACTGCTAGCTGGCCTTCCATAGTATGGCACCTTCAGAAGCCCAGATTGGAAAACTTTAGATTCCTTGACTAACTTAAATCTAATATTGAATATATGGGGAGGAACTACAGGATGGGATGGAAAAATGGAGATATACAGAGGATATGTACATCTTACACAAATAATACCTACCTAGGGCTAGCTGGGAATTATTTTTTTTCGATTTTTCTGTTTTTATTTGAGAACCTAGTGGTTAAGATGAAGAGAAATAGTTCTACATCTCAAAGCTTTTGATACTATTACACAGTGGAAATCTGCTGAAGGGTTTAATTTGGGAAATATTCTGATCAGAAAATTGATTTAGGAGATCACTTTACTTGTCGTGGGTGAACCATCTTGAAAAAGAGCAAAGGAGGCAAGTGAAAAATTCTTTAGAAAGCGATTTTATTTTTTTATATGAATATCTTTAAGCACCATGATTACAAATGTTTGTAGTTGGGTTTCAGTTAAAGAAAAAAGCATCCCGCTTCACCAGTGCAACTTTTTACCACCAACTCCCCCCCCCCCATTGATTTAAACCAATCAGGATAGAAGTGATAGAGAGAAGTACCCACATTTGAGCATATTTTCGAGGTGGAATTCACATGAATGATTCCTATCTGCATATGTGATAGAGGCAGATGATTTGACATATGGGTCCAAGAACTATAATTGTGGTTAAGATATTTACTGACTCAATGACACCAAAGAAAGATTTGAGAAAAGAGCCACAAAAAGTTCACTTTTGGTCATATTAAATTTATGCCTCCAAGACTTCTAAGTGGAGCTAGAATATACAAGTTAAACAACTCTGAAGTGTGTGCATGCTAGTTCGCGCATGCACGCACACACACACACACACACACACACACACACGTCAGAATTTAGTTCTTTGTCAAGAAAACCTTCCCTCCAACATAAACACATAGACAACCCCCTGAAAACACATTTTTGTGATAGTTTAAAGTAGAATTTATTTTTAAATTTTTGGGGCCAGACAGAAGTAATAAACTTAGGGTACTTTCTTTGCACACACAGTTCCCGGTTTGATCTCCAGTACTTCATATTTTCCCTTAGCACTGCCTTTCAGGGATTACTCTTTTTTAAATTGATATCTTTATTTAAACACCTTTATTACAAGCATGATTGTGGTTGGGTTTCAATCATGTAAAGAACACCCCCCTTCACCAGTGTAACATTTCCATCACCACTGTCCCAAATCTCCCTCCTCTCTTGAGCACTATTAACAGTGGTCCCCAATTCCCCTCTACAAATACATAAAAAAGAGACCTGTTTGGGTCTTGAAGCAAAATATAATTTCATAAAATGTACAGACACAGTGAAATATTTTACCTTGGTATATGTAGAGACATAACATCTATTACTACAGCAAGTGTATTTTTGACGTGTGTCTGCTGAGTTATAAAGAACTTCTGATGCTTCAATGAACAAAGAAAGATAAATATGATAATTTACATGCCATCCTCAAGAAAAATAATTGAGTCAGGGAAATTTGAATAATTATTTCAAAATGACTGGCAATTGTGGTCACAATAAAAATAGAAATAAATGAGAGTTAGTCAATATTAAATATTAAATATTACAGGGATATTTGTTTCTAATAATAAGATAAAATTATATTTTGTGCATACCAGAATATTAATATAATACATTTTTATAAATCATATAGATATAAGCATATGTACTTTGTCAGTGCTAATAAAATACTCCATATATGCACATTTATACTCTAAGCATCTATATTAAGTACTGTATACCTTTTTATACATAGTAAAAATTCCTGTAAATTTAGGAAAATTAAAAATTAAAATAATTTTACTGGGAGGATTGAAGAGATAGTACAAGATTTAGGGCACTTTCCTTGCATTTGTCTAAGTCCATTTCATTCCATGGCACTTCGCTTGCTTCCCTGAGCCCTGGCAAGCATGATATCCAAGCCAGGAATACTCCATGAGCACTGCTGGGTGTGGCCTTAAACTAAACCAAACAAAATTGAAAAGTTTTTTGTAAGACCATATTATTAGGAATATATGAAAATAGTTTCCCCTAACATGTTTTATATTAATATTTTCAAAACATTTTAAATGATGGTATTTCATAGGGATAATAATAAAAGGATTAGATTTGGAAAAACATGTTAGGCTATTGTTTAAAAATATAGGTAAAATAAAATAATGTTAAGGAAATCACTGTTAAACATAAATATTATAAAGTGAGTATAGGTATAAATTCTTCACTTTACAGCACTAATTTCTTATTCCAATTCTCCTATATTTTCATAATTGTAATTTTGGATAATTTGCTATTCAGTGAATTAAAATTATCCATAATCAACCATATGAAGTGACACAGAAATGTACCATTGTACCTTTAGAAAACTTTAGAAAGTAGTCATTAAGACAGCATGGTGGGCCGGAGTGATGTTGCAGGACGTAGGGCATCTACCTTGTGCATGCTAGCCTAGGACAGACTGCGGCCTGATCCCCTGACATTCCAGATGGTCCCCCAAGCCAGGAGTGATTTCTGATCGCATAACCAGGAGTAACCCCTGAGTTTCACAGGGTGTGACCAAAATACAAACAAACAAAAAACAAGACAAAACAAAACTAAAACAAAACAAAAAATAACAACATGTTATTGGAATAAAGACAGACCCTCTGTTCAATGGAATAGACTAGAGTATTCAGAGAATGCTCCCCAGATATGCAATCAATTAATCTTTGATAAAGGGGCAAGAAATGCAAAATGAAGCAAGGAACATTTCTTCAACATGTGGCATTGGGACAACTGGTTATCCACTTGCAAAAAAAATAAAGAAACTCAGATCCATCAACACCCTGAACAGAGATCAAATGCAAATGGATTAAAGACCTTGATGTCATACCTGAGACCATAAGGTACATATATAGAGCAATACATAACTAAAACACTATGACATTGAAACAAAAGACATTTTCAAGGCAGAAACAGCACTCTCAAAACAAGTCAAAGCAGAGATATCCAAATGGGGCTATATTAAGCTGAGAATGGCTAAAGAAACTGTGGTACATATACACAATGGAATATTATGCAGCTGTCAGGAGAGATGAAGTCATGAAATTTTCCTACACATGGATGTACATGGAATCTATCATGCTCAGTGAAATAAGTCAGAGAGAGAGAGAGA
>PVKC010013805.1:0-22671 GCA_004027635.1 Crocidura indochinensis | reverse complement strand
CCCTGTTTAAAAAGTTTGAGGAACCCTGGACTAGAGAGTTAATATAAAGATTAAGATGCTTGCCTTTTGTGTGGCTGGCCCTGGTTTAATCCTCAGCATCACACATAGTTCCCCAAGTTCTACCAGTAGTGATCCCAAAATACAGTGCTAGAATAAGCCCTGAGAACTGCTGAGAACCGGGGAAGGCCCTAATGCTGCCCTGGCACCGACTTGCTCCAGAGTGGGAACATATGACATCCTGACGATTTGGAAAGAGAAACAACTTGCTTTCAGGGTAGAGTTCCATGCTTTGCCATCTAGTAGTGAAATGAAACCAAAAAACTCTCTGTGACACCCTGACTTCAACCTAGGATCTGTACAAAAAGCAGGATCTCTAATTACAGAAACCTGACTGTGGCAACCATAATTGAGAAACTTTTCCTGGAACCACAAAGAAAGACTTTGGGGTTAGAAAACTTAGTATGGCCAGAGCTTATAGTTGGTCTTATGCAGGCTGCTTCATGGGTAGTGTCTCCCTGTTTTTAGGTCAAAGGTTTTCCCTTTCTGTTTCCCCCAACTTTTTCTGTTCCTATGCAAACAAACAAACAAAACAAAACAATCCCTGTCATACACACCCTTTTTTTCTTTTGTTTTCTCTTTTTTATTTACTTTTTTTAATTTCTGATCTTTTAAATACGGAGTCCTGTTTTTTTGTTTTTTTTGTTTTTTCATAAAACTTTGGGACACAAAGTTCTGTTCTACCACACATTTCTGTATTTTTCTATAAAACTAAGAAGAAAGGGGGGAAAAAAGAAAGGCTGGGGGCCCTGAGCCAAACAGTCTTAGATGCACTGGTGGAGAAAAGATAAGAAGAGAACTAAATAAGCCAATGTCAACAACAATAGAATCAAGAGATCTAAACTTTAACAATCTAAACTTAAATGGACCTGTTATACTGGCAGGCCAGGGGGTGGTATAGGATTCACTCTGGGAGCATTGGTTGAGGAAGGTTGACACTGGGGGTGGGAATGACCCTGACTCACTGTATATATATATTTATATATATATAAAAGAAAATTTAAAAAATATATCTGCTGGATGTGGCAAAATTGCACACACACACACACACAAACCCTTTCTGTGTGTCTTGAGGCTTTGAGGTAACGTGGTACTTCTCTTATCATAGACAAACCAGACCCCCCGGCCGGCACACCTTGCGCCTCAGACATCCGGAGCTCCTCGCTGACCCTGTCCTGGTATGGCTCCTCCTATGATGGGGGCAGTGCTGTGCAGTCCTACAGCATCGAGATCTGGGACTCGGTGGACAAGACATGGAAGGAACTGGCCACATGTCGCAGCACCTCTTTCAATGTCCAGAACCTGCTGCCTGATCTCGAATATAAATTCCGTGTGCGCGCTATCAATGTCTATGGGACCAGTGAGCCCAGCCAGGAATCTGAGCTCACAGTGGTGGGAGAGAAACCTGAAGGTAAGCTGGATGCAAATGTGTACAACTGTCTTTGGGCATGTATAAACCTGTATTCAGAGGGGAGCAGAGGAACTGGGGAGACATTCTGGTGACTGGCACAGTCTTTGGGGATCTTGATTTCTCAGTCTGTGGTACTGATGCCTACTTTTTTTGAGGATGGAGGAAAGGAATTTAGCCACATCCAGCAGTGCTTAGGGGACTGTTTACATTGCTGGGGCTCAAACCCAAGTCAGCCTCATCCAAGACAAGTGCCTTAATCCAGTATAATCTCTCTGGCCCACTGATACCTTCCTTGAAAGACATACATAGGAACTTTTTTTTGGGGGGGGGACCACACCCGGTGGTGCTCAGGGGTTACTCCTGGCTGTCTGCTAAGAAATAGCTCCTGACAGGCACGGGGGACCATATGGGACACCGGAATTTGAACCAACCACCTTTGGTCCTGGACCAGCTGCTTGCAAGGCAAACACCGCTGTGCTATCTAAAAGGCCAAGCAAAACATTGAAACAGTAATTATGGTACACTACCACTAGAGTGTGACATTAAGCCATTATGAGAAGAGTCCTAGGAAAGTAAGAGCTCAGAGTTCCAGCACACCCTCTTCTTGTTTCCTCTTATGTTGCACTCATGTCTAAGTGCCCACTCAGCATTATCAGTCTCTGGGACACAAAACAGAAAAAACAAGGAGGTCAAAATCTAGTGTGTTAGCTGTGCTGAAATGAGGTCCAGAGACCTAGCTCAACAGGCTCAGTGTTGATTTTTTACATGCAGGAAACTCAAATTCAATGCTTAGCACTGCATAACCCTCTAAACATAGCTGGGAGTGACACTAGTCCCTGAACGTTGTCAAGTATTCTCCAGAAACCAAAAATAGTAAAATAAAATTTAGGGAACAGAGAGATAGTACAGCAGGTAGAATACTTACCTTGCAAAGTGGCCAATCCGGTTCAGTTCCTGGCTTCCCGTATGGTTCCCCAAGCTCACTAGGAGTGACCCCTGGGCATGGTGCCAGGATTACAGCTGCAAGTGGCCACAAAGCAAAAATATACTGTATATAATTATTAATGCAATATAAAATGTTTAACTTGTAAAAATATATCTATATTTTAATGAGAATGAGATAGGGCACACCCCTGTATAGCTGGCAAAGTGGACCTCCTAGAGGAGGTGACATGCAGATTCATATCCTCCAGGCAGGACAAATTATGAGGAACATCACACACAGGAGAAAACCTACACAGAGGGGAGTATAGAGTATGTGTGTGCCAGTGCATGTGCTATGCGATATAGAACCAGAGAAATTAATGTTAAAAGGTAATTCATTAAAATTGCTAAATAAATCAGTGATGTTCAGACAGGGAATAGATATTACATTAGATTTTAATGAATTTGGCTTGGGGGCCAAAACCCAAGAGCACTCAGAACCTACTTCTGGATTGGTGTTCAGCAATCACTTCCAAGTGATTCAAGGACTCTGTAATGCTGTGGACCAGGTAAATCAAACCCAGGCCTCCTGCATGCAAATCATGTGTTCTAGCTCTCTGAATCATCTCTCTGGATGAACCTGGAACCACTTTTGCAAAAAAAAAAAAAAGAGCAAAACTGGGGCCAAGTATAGCATAGAAGGCAAGACATTTGCTTTGTATGTAGCCAACCTGGGTTTGAGCCCCAGCACCCCATATGTTCTCCCATATAAAATATAAATTTTTAAAAAATTCTTATATAATATCTTTATTTAAGCACCATGATTACAAACATGTTTGTAGTAGGATTTAGGATTTCAGTTATAAAAATGAACACCCCCACTTCACCAATGCAACCTTCCCATCACCAATGCCCACCATCTCCCTCATCCCCCACTCCCTGTCTGTTCGAGACAGGCATTCTATTTCTCTTATTCACTATCATTGTCATTGGGGCCCGGGAGATAGCATGGAGGTAAGGCGTTTGCCTTTCATGCAAAAGGTCATCCGTTCGAATCCCGGTGCCCCATATGGTCCCCCATGCCTGCCAGGAGCAATTTCTGAGCATGGAGCCAGGAGTAACCTCTGAGCACTGCTGGGTGTGACCCCCCCCAAAAAAAAAAAAACCATTGTCATGATAGTTGTTAGTGTAGTTATTTCTCTAACTGCACTCACCACTCTTTGGGGTAAGCTTCATATGTGGGCTGGTCCTTCCAGCCTTCATCTCTTAAAATATAAAGTTTTAAATATAAAATATATACATTAATGAGAATGAGATGGGACACATCCCCATATAGCTGAATACCTCAAGAGTAACAAAGACATTGTGAAAGCCAGCACTGTATTGCTTTTTTGGGGTCTCTGTGGTGCTTCCCAGGAGAGAGATGTTATGGGCATGAACTACAACTCCAGGAAGAGGATAAAGCATTCTGCATGCCTTGGATAGAGAACTGCAGGACAAAACACAGAAGAATGTAGGACAACTCCCAGTTCCTCAGGCAGCTCATGGAACACAAACTCAGATCCCTGAGAAAGTTTTCACTGTAACTTGTGATGGTGATGGATAGCAAGGTGCTAACAATATGGGAGGTGCCTAATGTGATTTTATTCTAAGAATTACATGAGGCTGATATTGGTGGAAACACTTTTTACAGATAAGGGACAGTAGGCTTTAGGATTGGAAAACAAATGGTAGTTGGAGCTTGAACACAAAGCTGTCTGGCCCACAGCCTTTTGCCTCTTCTGTGAGACTCATGGGACTCATGGGAGAGGCAACTGTTCAACTTCCAACCTCAGGGAGTGGCTCCATCAAAGGAATCATGAGAAGAGTAGTAGAATCATTGATTTAATAACACTGAAAGATATCCGAAGTAGAATGCTGTGGAATACGGATGCTCAGGAGAAAGGTGTAAAGCCAAAGCTACATATTTGAAAATCTGTGCTGTTCAGTAACTAAATAAAGCCACAGTCACTGAGAAAAGTGACCACACTAGGAAGGAAAGTGAAATTAAGATTTTTTGCAAGCCCCATAAAGGTCTTCAAGAGAGACAAATCCAGGATTAGGGTGAGAGGAGCAAGCTGCAAAGAGGTTCCAGGGAGAAGCCTCAGAGGGAACAATGAAAGAGGTGACGACCTCTAAATTAGTCCTTTGCTACACAGTTATCTTGAGAGCATGATACAGAGTTTGCACAGAGGAGAATGGTCACACTGGGGTTAAGGAATAAATGCCAGAGGAGAAGACAGAAATACAGAATGTTATTTCTTTGGGGGGTTTTTTGTTTTGTTTTTTTGGTTTGTTTTTGGGCCACACCCTACAGTGCTCAGGGGTTACTCCTGGCTATCTGCTCAGAAATAGCTCCTGGCAGGCACGGTGGACCATATGGGACACCAGGATTCGAACCAACCACCTTAGGTCCTGGATCGGCTGCTTGCAAGGCAAGCACCACTGTGTTATCTCTCCGGGTCCACAGAATGTTATTTCAAGACCTTTTATATGAAGAGGAAAGAAAGAGTGCTGTGAAGTTAAGATGGAGAGACCTTGAAGAGAAGAGCTTTAGGAGAGGAGCCCCAAAGACAGGATAGGGCAGAGTGAAGATGGTACAAGTCTCTGGGGCAAAACAGCTGAACAGAGCACAGTCTGTCTGGGGCATTTTGAGGATGGCATTGGCATAATTTGATTTCCTCACTCCTGTCAGCTTAAAACCTAGGTAGAAGGACCAGACATTACAGAAATTGCCTTGCACATAGCTGACCCTGGTGCTGTCTCAATACCACATATGGTCGCTGACACCACCAAAAGTTATTCCTGAGCATAGACTCTAAGTCCTGAGCACCAGCAGGTATAGCCAAAAACTCAAAATAAATGAATAAAAAATAGAAATGATGTTAAAACTTTCTGATTAGATTGAGGCCTCAGAAAAACTTTGGAGGAAATCAATTTGCCAGTGCAATCCTATCTTGGGGACCTTTTCCCCATGAACTTCAGAAATCCACCAAAGCAGGTCTTCTTGGAGCACTAGTTCCTTGAGGGATGGATTTCGGCTGTGGGACAACTGGAAAGAGGTCTATAGCATTCATGAGTGCTGTTACACCAGTTGTTCAAGGCATGAAAACAACTATCTGCTGCCCTTTGGTATGAGGAGAGGAGAGTGGGTGACATTGTCAGGAAGAGTCCTCTCCTTTTTTAAAGAGTGATGGGAAGCAAAGAAACCTTCCAAAAGGTGTTCACAAAGGTGCAGCCATAGAATCCCCAGGAACCCAATAGATAGGTTCCTAGATCAGGGGAACCATGAGGTGCATGCACTACCTAGATCAGCAGATTTCTGGGCATGGGTGGGTACCACCTAGAAAGGTGCCTCTGCTCCATCTCTGTGGTCAGATGATCCCCTCAAGATTCAGAGGAGCCTCATAGGACCCCTTCATTCTAAGAGTAGATAAAAGGAAATACTGAAACCTGCAGTGCAGAGACAGGCAGGGTCTAGGACATTAAGGCTTTAGACAGAAAGTGTCTTCCACCCTCACGTGCAGTTGGATTCCTCAGGGGTTGTAGGAGAGGGGAGCAATTGATTGATTTTAGGTTGGAGCAAGGCAAGAGAGCATTCTAGCAGAATTCCTTTGGGGACACATGTGTTTGTGTGTTTGCATCTCTGAGTATATATGTGTCTGAATTTGTGTGACTGTGAGTATATATGTTATATGTGTGACTCTGTGTTTTATGTATTTAGGTATGTATGTGTCTCTCTGTGTTGGTATATATATGTATCTGTGAGTATGTTTGTGTATCTCTGTTGGTATGTGTCTGAATATATGTGTGTGTCTCTGTGTTTGCATATATGTCAATATATAGGCGTGTCTCATTGTACGTGTATGAATATAGATGTGTCTCTGTGTTTGCATGTGTCTGAGAATATATATGTGTCTCTGTGTTTATATGTGAGTATATATATATCTGTCTCTGTGTTTGTATGTGTGTGAGTATATATGTATATTTCTTTCTTTCCTTTTTTTTTTTTGATTTTTGAGTCATACCCAGAGGCGCTCGTGTGTTACTCCTGGTTCTGCACTCAGAAATCACTCTTGGTTGGCTCCAGAGATACATGGGATGCTGGGAATCAAATGGATGATCCGTCCCTGGTCATCCATATGCAAGGCAAACACCCTACCACTGTGCTATTGCTCTAGTCTGTTCTAGTGCTGTTCTGGGAGTCCCTGTGTAGGGTCCTAAACAGGGGTCCCTTCCCCAGCCCCAGTAGCCCCCTGATGTTAGACCCACTCTCAGACTAGGTACCCAACCCAAGGTTCTTCTCTACCCCTTCCGAGCCTGAGTAATTAACTCGATGGCATCTTTCTCTCCTTCACCTACACTCCCACCTACTGTTCTAACTCTTCAGCTCTCTTGTACTGTTCCTCCTTCTCCCAGTTGGCTCTGGTCTATTCAGTCATTAGAAAACAGTGGCTGGGGCTGGGCGGTGGCGCTGGAGGTAAGGTGCCTGCCTTGCCTGCGCTAGCCTAGGACGGACCTCGGTTCGATCCCCCGGTTTCCCATATGGTCCCCCAAGCCAGGAGCGACTTCTGAGCGCATAGCCAGGAGTAACCTCTGAGCATCACTGGGTGTGGCCCAAAAACCAAAAAAAAGAAAACAGTGGCCATGACCATTGCAGAGTTTTTCAAATTTGGACCTTCCTCCAAAGACCTTTAGAGGCTCTACTCCTGGCTCATAATTAGGCCACCCAAAGCCTTGTCAACCTTCACAGAGGCTTTTCCAGGCTGAGGTGCCCTCTAGTGTGCACTGGGTATGCAGCAGCCCTGAGCTGTACAGAAATAGCATGCACAAGCTGAGTTCAGTGTGTCCTTCCCCAGCACCAAGGAATATGGTTTATGTGTTTGCAGAAATATCGCAGAGGCGTCTTCTAGGGAAACTGCCACATAAGCCTGGAATCTTGTCGCTCTCTATGTGTAAAAGAATCTTCTCCCCATGTTGTTTAAATGATTGAGCATACTCAATCTTTTCCTCATGTTCCATTGAATGCCTTGTTCTGTTCCTTCTTCCAGGGGAAGTGGAAATCATGTGGTCAGCTCTCCCTTACTTTAGCCCTTATGGGTGAGGGCTAAACACTCCACTAAGTGGACAGTGTTCTTGCCCTATACTCTCTGCCTCATTCTGATAGCCACTCCCCTTTCAAATAGAAGGGAGTCCTGATAAGAATTGAGGGGAAGAAGGAAAATGGAGGGAACACAGTACCCTGAGTCTTAGTCCAGAGGGTCATGTCATAGGCAAACAGCAGTTTGACTGAGCTAAGAAGTAGGGCATAGACACTCCAAGAGAAGCCTGGGAGTGAGAAGGGTGTTGGGGGGTCATGTGTGCTGGGGATGGAGACAACTAGGTCAGCTCTGTGGCCTCTGAGTGGTGGGGAGAGGATAGCCCTGAAATCAGATGTTTTCCCAGGGATTAACAGGAAATGTTCCTCAGTGTCAGGTCTAGGAAGCCCCTGTTGGGTTTCAAATGCAAATGGCCCTCCATACAACATTTTGTGGCCCTGCCCTAGAGGAACCTCTTTTCGTTTTGTTTTGTTTTAGTTGTTTGGGTCACACCCCCCAATGTTCAAGGCTTACTACTGACTTTGCACTCAAGGATCACCCCGACTTTGCCTCCTGCGGCCCCCAGGTAAATTGAGTTTGAGACCCCTGGTTTACAGTTTGGTTGTGGCTCCTCAGAGTAAAGCAGAGCTAATTGGTTCCCCCTAAGGGGCAGGCCATTAAGCCTGGATTCTCTTCCCTCTCACCCTCTGTTCTGCCACTCCAGGAGAGTGTGGCACCAGAGAAAAGACACAGGACCATTGACTCAGACAGTACCCGAAGGAACCCATGGGCCATGCTGACTGGAAGTGGGGTTATTGTTGACATTCGTTATTGGAGACAGGCAACCACAGGGACTATGCTAATCGAGGCTGAACTGTTTGGGTCTCTTTTCTGGCTGCCCTTAAAGCCTTGTGGGAAAACAATTTTGAATCTTTATTGTTCTCATGTCCCTCTTCATTTGGGAGCACTTAGACTCAGCCTTCCTTCACCTTGAGGCCTTGCCCTAAATCTTTCTCCATAACCAGAAGCTCATCCTTGGCAAGTGCTTTTTTTTTTTTTTTTTTTAAATGTCCTATCATCTGGGCCAGAGAGATAATACAGGGGTTGGGCACTTGCCTTGCATGTGACCACAATGGTTGTGACCCATTATCACATTTCATTTCCCAAGAACTGCCAGGGTCACTCCTGAGCATAAAGCCAAAAATAGATTCTGGGCACCACCCAGAGTAGTCCAGAAACAAATAAACAAACAAATGTTTTTCTCTCACAGGAGACCCCAGACCATGAGGTACTCAGGTTTGCCCCTGCATCTGCCTCAGGGCTAAAGCTTAGGACCTCATATATGCCCAGGTTCTTATTACCCCCCCCCTGAGTCCTCATGCAAGACCTTCCTTATGTAAACTAAGCATGTTGGCATCGTAGCCTCAGTGCTACAGATGGCACTGGTGTGAGAACAGGGACCTTGCCTCTGTGGGTGAGTGCCATCAGAGAACCTTCCATCTTTCTGAGGCAGCTCATTTTTTCAGCCCCCTTGGGTCTACCCATCATCAGGCTTTAGGAACAGGGGCCCACACTCTGCCAGAGACAACCCATCATCATATATATGGCTGGTACCTGCCCCACAACCATCCAGTGTTCAACAGAGCAGTGAATGGAGGAACTAGGCTCCCCTCTGGGGTTTTAGTGAGGCATCCTAGAAGATTGGAGGAGCAAATTCTCTCCTTGATCATCCTCCACATGCTGTATGCTCAGGTGTCTTCTGGGCCCCAGAGACCTATCTCTTCTCTCCTTTGGATGCCATTTGTATGTGTGTCCAGCTATACTTTGGAAGCTACCAGAGTCATTCAGCTCAAGGTGTATGTAGTGCAGAGGTGAGACCCAGGACATCATCCTCCACAGCCTGAGCCATGATCATTCTTAATTCTCATCTGTGTGACTTAGAAGAACTGAGGGGTTCAATGAGAATGCCCCTATTTTACAACAAACTTCTCAGCTGGGCAGTGTCTGACAGGCTCTACACTCTGCCTCCTCCTGTGATCCTGGGACAGGACAGCACAAACTCGCTTCTTCATCTTCCTCTCCTCTTTTCTTTCTCCCATCTACTTCTGGCGCTGTTTCTCTCTCCCCATCCATCCATCCCTTCCCACCTGTTGATATTTTTGCAGTGACCAGGGTGGACCCCATTGATTGTGGTGTTCAAAGACACTGGGTGCAGTATTCAAACACCTGGTTGTGGTACTCACATACCTGGTTGTGCTTACAAACCTGACTTTGGTGCTCACATACCTGATTGTGGTCCTCACACACTAGATGAGGTGCTGACACACTGGTTGAGATGCTACACTCCTAGTTGCTGGAGATCACAGACTTTTTTGTAGCTCCAGGGAATGGGAATAACAAAGCTGCTAAGAGTACACTCACATGTAGGGTTGTGCCAAGAATCCAGCCTCATACCTTCCAGGACATTTCTCCCCACAGGACTTTTCCTGGGACCCCACACATACACACACACTTTAATTTCTTTTCCTAACTTCTGATTTCTCTTCTGCCTTCTCTCTGTCTCTTCAGCAATACTTGCTTGGATTCATTTAATGGCCGGGAGTCAGCAGCAAATTGCTAAGAAGCATGAAAGCTTCTGAGCTCAGAAGGGCCAGAATTTAACTGCTCCTGAAGAAAGCACCTTCCTTTCACTTCTTAGAAAACTGAAGCTCAGGGCCGGAGAGATAGCATGGAGGTAGGGCGTTTGCCTTCCATGCAGAAGAATGGTGGTTTGAATCCCGCCATTCCATATGGTCCCCCAAGCCTGCCAGGAGTGATTTCTGAACATAGAGCCAGGAGTAACTCCCAAGCGCTGCTGGGTGTGGCCCCCCAGGAAAAGAAAACTGAGGTTCAAAAAGGGAAGGTGCTTGGCCAAGGTCAAAAAGACATAGTGGCTCTAAAAGGGCAAACTTGTCAAACATGACAGCCTGCAGCCCCCCATCTCCTGTTTCTCTCACACCTTGCATTCACTCCTGATACAGCCACTTGAGCCGCCAGCCAGCACCCTCTTCCTATACCCCAAAAATTCAGTGGATTATCTGGGGGGTGTTATCCACCTCCTATTGTAGTCCCTCCTTTCCTTTCAGATACATGCAAATCACCTTCCCAGAAGGAGGCCCGGAACTGTAGATGCCCCTTCCTTTCTCCTTGTGCATTTAGGCCACACTATTTGTGTAAGAGCATAATTTTATAATTGATGTTCTAAGTGGATGTTTGAATTATAAACCTCAAGCAAGGTGGACTCATATTTTCTATATATTTTGGTATTTTGGGGTCCCCACTAACTGACTAGGTACTCAGTGCCCTGATGGAATTTTTTTTTTAAATAATAAGGTAGGGAAGTTGACTGGAGAAATAGTACCAGGTTAAGGCACTTTCCTTGCATTCAACCAGTCCTGATTCAATCCTAGAGCAATGAGTAATCCCTGAGCTCAGCCAGGTATGGCCCCCAAATCAAAAATGTTTAGGGTAGGAAATCATGAAAATGAGTACTTGCTTTACACATACTTGGGAAGCCCAGGTTCAACTCTCCAGAACAAAGTGATCTACCCTCTTATACATGCATCCAAACACATGCCCAGAGCATTGCTAGGAGCAACACTGGAGCACAGAGCCAGGAACAGTCCACAAGTACCTGTAGGAATAGCCCCAAAACAGCAACAACCTAAAGTTCAGATTTCAAGTAGATGAATTGAACTCTAGAGGTGGTTGTGAGTGGTGAGTGTCTGAGCTAGATCATAAATGCCTGTCACACTGAGTGTAATTCTAAGAGTCAGAGGGACTAGAAGAAAATGTCTCAGAGCCAGGTTAGCCTGGCAAGAGTTGGTAGAGGCCCATGCCCATCAGTGTAGATAGATTAAGGCTATGACAAGACTCAGAGTTCTGGACTGGGAGGTCTCATTTCCTGGGCAGGCTGAACCCGGCATACCCTGTCCTCTGCTGCCCACAGGCCTTAATACTAATTACTGTGTCCTCTCTGCTCTTCTCTGTCTCCCTCAGAGCCTAAGGATGAGGTGGAGGTGTCAGATGATGGTGAGTAGATGCTCCCTGCCCTGTAGGTAGACTTGTGGGGCACAGGGGCTGGAGTCTGAGAGCTCTCACCCATTCACACCCACTCCCCGCAGATGAGAAGGAGCCTGAAGTCGACTACCGAACTGTAACAGTCAACACAGAACAGAAAGTGTCCGACTTGTACGACATCGAGGAGCGACTAGGATCGTAAGTGGGTGGGAAGAATTCTTCAGACACGGGACGATCATGACTCAGGGTCCATAGCTGAGATCCAGGCTCATCCTGTGCATTCCTGGGCCCTTCAGAGTTGAGGGGCAGAAACCTGTCAGCAGCTCCCTGTGCTCTTAGAAACTGGTGTTTCTAATTGTTCTGTGACAGCCTTGAGCAAGTCTATCCACCTCTGGACACCCTCTTGCATACACGATCCAACCAAGAGTCCTGCTCGGTCTGGGCCTGGGGGGATTCAGTGTGTTCTGCTTGTCAGATTGGTCATATTCCACCTCATACTCCTTGCCATTTGTTTCATCTTGTGGTGCATTGTTGGGGGTAATTCTTGTTTTTGTTTTTTAGTAAAAGTAGAGCTATCTCCAAATTTTGTTTTGTTTTGTTTTGTTTTTGTTTTGGAACCACACCCTGTGGTGTTCAGGGTCTGTACTGGCTCCTGTACTCAGAAGTCACTCCTGGCAGGCATGGGGACCATTTGGGATGCCAGGATTCAAGCCACCATTGGTCCTGGGTGGGCCGCTTGCAAAGCAAATGCCCTACTGCTGTGCTATCTCTCTGGCCCCTGTCTCCAATTTTTTTAAACTTCACCCCACTTTTTTTTTGTTTTTTTGGGTCACTCCTGGCAGCTCTCAGGGGTTACTCCTGGCTCTATGTTCAGAAATCACCCCTGGCAGGCTCAGGAGACCATATGGTATGCTGGGATTTGAACTACCAACCTTCTGCATGCAAGGCTAGCGCCTTATCTCCAAGCTATCTCTCTGGCCCCTTTCCCCCACTTTTTGCAAAAAAAAATAATTTTGGCATAATATCTGCAACACTAATGTGGTGAGACACATACAACTGCCTCAGTGCCCTGGTGCTACCAACCAAACACACTGCTAGGTGCACCTGCTCACTCAGCTTTTCCCTGGGATCTGCCCAGGGCTCTCTCCCTCATCCCTGTCCTTCAGCATGGCTCTGGATGACCCCCCTAATAGTTAAACTTGCTCTATCCCTGGAAGAGTGGAGCAGCAGGATGAGCAGGTCTTAGTATCTATGCCTGGCAAGTTCCTGGGAAATAAAGGAGTGACCCCAAACTCAAAGCAGTTCCCTGTAAAGAATCTGTGCCTCAAAGGAGCTATGCTAGGGACATATCTCCCTTCCTCCTTTCAGGGACACACAGTGTCCTCCAGGACTTGTGTTGAAGGTTTACAAATAGAATGCTGGAGAAGGCAGTGGGAAGACTTCTCAGAAAATTACTCTGGTAGGAAGGGAAGCAGAACCCACGGAAACAGCATTCAGGCTCAAATTCCTTTGTTGTTCTGAGAGCCAGTAAGGCTAGACAAGGTTTAGGGTGCATCAGCAAAGGTTGGCCTGTGGGGAGACCAATTTTATCAGTATCAGGAGTACACTCTCCTTCTCTGGAACACAGCATGGTTTCTTAGGAAAGGCACAAACCATAGCTGGTTTAAACTATGTGGCTTATCCACCCAGTCTTTGCCTGAGGCCCCAGGCCAGTGGAGCCCCAAAGCAACTGCAGACAGGGACGTGAGCAAATGACCCCAGCTGTGTCCCCATGAAAATGGCAAGGTTGGTCCTGCAGGCCACCACTTGTCCACCATTACTCAGAGTGAGAACTAGACTCAACTTACCTCCTCTCTGCTCCTGTTGTCATTTGCAGGGGGAAATTTGGACAGGTCTTTCGACTGGTTGAGAAGAAAACTGGAAAAATCTGGGCAGGGAAATTTTTTAAGGCATATTCAGCAAAAGAGAAGGAGAATATTCGGGAGGAGATCAGCATCATGAATTGCCTGCACCACCCCAAGCTGGTCCAGTGTGTGGATGCCTTCGAAGAAAAGGCCAACATTGTCATGGTCCTGGAGATGTGAGTACCATAGTCATGCATGGCTCCCCCACAGGCAGGGTGAGGTCATTCCCATGCTCCCCTGCTATATAGATTGGTGTGGAATCACAAAAGTTCTGGACAGCATGTCCATGCCTGGCACCAGCCCTCACTCACCTCCCCACAGGCTGGCTGCAGCCCTCTGATCATTTTTTCAATGAATAGGCAAATCTTGAGGTAACCCTCACCCCTTTCACTCCCCACCTTACTATGAAATGGTCAAAACTGTCTCTGGCTCCCACAGGACATTCTGACTTCAGATGGCTTTAGAAACCAAGGAGAGAAATAGAGAAAATTCCTGGCTAGTTTGCAAAGAGAAAAATCCCAGGGTAGCGCTAGGAAGGCAGGAGAGTAACCTTTGTTTAAGGCCTCATGGCTCCCTCTCTTACATACCCTTAACAACTCAAGTTTGTTTTCTTGGTGTTGTTGGGCTTAGAAGGTCTTGCCTGGAGGTGCCCAGGAGATCATGCAGTGATGTGGATGGAACCCAGGACATGCGTGCTAAGCATGCACTCCAGCCTCTAAATTTCTTTCCTCTTCATTTCTTTTATTGTTTAGTTTTGGGGTTCACACCTAGCAATAAGAATTTCTGGTTGTGTGCTCAGAGATCACTCCTGATGGGGTTCTCGGAACCACATGGGATACTGGGGATTCAACCCAGGTTATCTTGCACGAAAGGCAGATACCTAAATCACTGTGCTTTATCTCTAGCACCAATCCCCTTGCTTTTACTCCTGTTTCCACACTGAAGAATAGAACTTTTGGGGTTTGACTGTAAAGTTTGAGGGAAGACTCAGAGTGCCTCTAACTATGGCCATCCTAGTGATCTTTGCCCCCTTGAGTCCCCTCCCTTTGTCTCCTTTGTCTCCTCTCTCTCCTTGGAGTAGCTGGCATGCACATACACATTTGTTATGCACATGTTGGTAAACTAAGTAACTCTGTTTCATCTATATTTTAAAGTATTCTTTCATGTTTATCTCTGGGTTTTGTTTTGTTTTTTTAATAATTTTTATTTTGCCCATAGTGGATTACAAATCATTCACAGTAGTATTTTAAGTACATCACAGTGAAAAGTCCTGTTCCCATCTCTGTGCCTCATCTACCTTGACCCTACCCAACCTCTGACTGATTTTTATAAGCTCTGTATCCTTCCAAAGTCTCTATAGCAAAAGAAGCACATGCCATCCATGTACTTCACACACATTTTGCTTGCAGCTGTATCTTGAGATGCCCATTTCTGTGGCTTGGGGCATTCTGGGTCTCCAATGTTTGGGATCCCATCACTGTCTTGTATCACTTTATCTAAGCACCCTATAATGGATAGGAGGTCAGATGTTTCCAGACTTTTCCCATAGAGAATTTAGAACCCTGTATATGGCTCTTCCCTCATGCCTGTATTCTTCTGTGCCATGAATTTGAAAGCTATGGAAATGCGGGTGCATGCATGAAAAACATGTAGAAATTATGAGTCTGGCTGTCCTGAATCCTTCACAGGAGATTTCTGGTGGGATTTTCAGTCGCATTTTGACGATGTGCTGAAGCATCTGTAAGCAGGTGTTTGTGTGAGTGGAGCGTGTGCCTTTCCTCTCCTCTCACTCCCGTTTCCCTCCTGTGTGTCCTTCTGGAGCCCAGTTGTACTCAAGAGAAGACTTGAATCCAACAGACATGCTCCCACCCACACCCTGTCTCTGACTTAGTATAAAATTGTGCTTTAGTGACTCAGCAGTGCCAGTCCTCAGGTTTATTAATATATAGAATAGACATACTGTCTCGCAATTCTGTGGGGATTATATGAAATATCATAAGACACAGGGCTCTGCAGGTGGACATTTTCTTCATAAACGGTGATTGGCTCTTTCCGTGTATTATTTATTTTAATATTATTTTTATATTGTTTTAATATTATTTCTGAGTTTTTAACAACCATGGTATAGAGGAACAATACCTTCTATTCAAGAAACCTGGGGTCAGGGTTTGAATGACTGTTGAATGCTGACTTCGTTACATCCCTCCTCGGAAATGCAGCATTTAAACTAGATTCCCTTTCTGGTTTTACAGTTCTGCAGTTCTGTGGGCCTCTATGAAATTCAGAGAAAAATCTTTATCTCTTGAACTATGTTTCTAGCTCAAGCTTAATCCCTCCCACTTCCAGAGAAGACTTAATTCCTGGTTGGGGACTCACTCACCCTGACCTTACACTAGCCCCAAAGGCTGCTTTTCACATTTATTTTAGAAGAAACTGCCTGGTCCCAGCAGGATGGACATGCGAGGACACATGAGCAATGTTGGTACCTGAAGAAGTTAAATTTTTGTTAATATCTTTATTTAAACACCGTGATTACAGACTTGATTATAGTTGGGTTTTAGTCATAAAAAGAACACCCCCCTTCACCAGTGCAACTTTCTCACCACCATTGTCCTCCATTTCCATCCTCCCCCATCTCCTGCCAGTATTTGAGAAGGAAGAAGTTAAACTTTGAAGAAGTTTGTGAGAGGATAGGGTGGATGTAGGAGGCAGCCAAGCCCGGGTAAGACTGGGCAGCAGCGCCGGTGGGCAGAATACCATACTTAGCTTGGAATTGGGAGTTGGCAGGCTGGATGGAAAATGTTGGAAGAAAACATAAGTAAGCTTCAGCTGGTCTGGCTTTTGTCCCTCTGCCCTTGCCTTCCCACTCCCCCATGGACAGGAGTGAATCTTCCACAAGCAGATGCTTGAGCATTTGCCTGCACCTGGGGAGGACCAAACAGAGAAAGAGTAGATTTATCTATCCATCTGCTCTTGCTTTCTGGCTTAGACAGATCGAACCTCTGAAGAAGAAAGGTTGGCTTCCACTATGCTCCTTGTTGGGTGGATAAAGTACAAGTACTATGCCAAGTACAAGTATTATTTATTTTCTCCTGGTGACAGAGAAAAGTGGAAAAGGATTCTCGAGATTCTATCTCCAGTGCATTTGCCTCAGGGCCAGTGAGAGAGCAGCTCTGATGCAGGTTTTCTGCCTTTCTCTGATATTGAGACAAGCCTACATCACTATAACAGCCTGGCTCTGAGACACAGGTCTTGGTCTGGGGCCCAGGCTTGTCCTTTATGAGTGCTTGGGGTTGTCAGGTTTGTGGAACCGTGAGCACAGAGACACATGAATCCCCACTTCAGTCCCACCTTTGAGCTGCCAGGATCCAAAAAGTAGGGCTGGGAGTTGAAGAGTGTCCTGAAGCCACCTCCTTCTGACTGTTAATGAGAGTGGAATGAGGTCTACAATCTGGGAACCAGATTGATCCCTTGAGATTAGGTAGTCTTGAGAGTTGGAATTCTTTCATTCATTTTTTTTTCTTTTTTTTTTTTTTTTTTTTTTTTTTTTTTTTTTTTTTTTTTTTTTTTTTTTTTTTTTTTTTTTTTTTGCTATCCGGGGCCCACTGAGGCTTCCGCGGCGCTGCCATATCGTTCCGCCTGGGCGGGATTCTGACTTAGAGGTGTTCAGTCATAATCCCACAGATGGTAGCTTCGCCCCATTGGCTCCTCAGCCAAGCACATACACCAAATGTCTGAACCTGCGCATTCATTTTTATTTATTAATCACACTTTTCCTCTGGCCCAGTCTTGCTCCTTGGCATTTTTCCTATCTCCAATATGAGTTACTTTCTATTAAGCCAATATTTTTTATTCATCGCCTTGAGAGGATTTTTTGTTTGTTTATTTTGGTTTGGATTTTATAGTGTCAAGAACCAAACCCAGGACCTCATAGATGCAAAGTAGGCACTTTATCAATGAGCCAATCCTGGCTGGTAGCCTTGAATATTTTGTCAAGAATCTGTACTACTCTAGTCCTGCTTATGAAATCCTTTACCTCCTTGGAAATGATCACTGGAATAGTTTTGAAAATACATAAATATGTGTAATGGGTTTGAACCTATGTTGACTAGTTAACTTATAAAAATGCCACTGTAGGACCAGAGAGAGTTTAACAGACTAAACATATTTATAAGGCCTGGATTTGATACCTGTCACTTCATGGTCCCTCAAACACAACCGGGATCAATCTCTAGCATACAGCTGGGAAAACACCTCCCCGCACCCAAGGTAAAAGAGAGAAATGTCACTATAATTATCTTTATTTTGCACATTTATACCACTCATTGCCTTAAGCAGTTCCAAGGGTAAATAATAGTTCCTTGTTCCAGAATATTCTAAATTTAAAACCCAGTATTTTGAAACACGTTGTGCCCATATTGCTCGACACAAAGAAGAATCTAGAAATTAACTGGAACCTTTTCAGACATAATATTAATCATTAATATAAGCGTAGGTCAAAGCGGTGTTGACATAAAAAGTACAGGGACAAAACTGGAAATTCACAGAGGGGAAAAGCATTTTATAGCAGAAACACAGCATGATTTCTTGAAGGACATCTCAATGGTAAGTGAGCCTATACTTTCCAAACTTTTTTGAGTGTAAGAAGGACATAGATGTGAAGATGGAGAGATATCACATCGGTAAGGTACTTGATTCCCATATGATGACCTGGGTTCTATACCCACCACCCCAGGAATGACTCCTAAAGACAGAGTCAAGAGTAAGGCTGAGCACCACCAGGTACTGCTAAGTGATTTCCAAAGTAATGAAGGTTTATATGGAATACTATTGAAATATGAATCCTCAGATTCCTTCCACATTTTTCTTTCTTTCTTTCTTTCTCTTTCTTTCTTTCTTTCTTCTTTCCTTCCTTCCTTCCTTCCTTCCTTCTTTCTTCCTTTCTTTTCTTTTTGAGGAGGGTCACACCTAGCAGTCAGGGCTTACTCCTGGCTCTGTGCTCAGTGATCACTCCTGGTGGGCTCTAGAATCATATGGGATACTGCAGATCAAACCTGGTGTGCAAGGCAAGTATCCTACCCACTGTACTATTACTCCAACTCCTCCTTTCACATTTTTCTAATTCAATATTTTCAGGACTCAGAGAATGTGGCTCAGTGTTAGAGGGTATCTCTGTCCATGTGTGTAAGATGTTGGAAGGAGGGTGCCATTAAAAAATCTCCAGGAAAGGGACCGAGTGGTGGCGAAAGCCATAAGGCATCTGTCTTGCCCGCGCTAGTCTAGGATGGACCACGGTTCGATCCCCTGGCATCCCATATGGTCCTTCCAAGCCAGGAGCAATTTCTGAGTGCACAGCCAGGAGTAACCCTTGAACATCACTGAGTTTGGGTCAAAAAACAATCAAACAAACAAAAATCTCCAGGAAAGGAGTTTAGGAATCTGAATTTTCTTCTGTGTGTGTGTGTGTGTGTATGTGTGTGTATTTGAACCATGCCTAGCAGTGTTCAGAGACTACTCCTAGCTCTGTGCTTAGGGAAATCACATGCAAAGCATGTGCTCAGCCTATTAAGCTCTCTTTGGCTTGCCTCCCCTTTTTATTTTTCTTTTATAACTGTTTTTGCTTCCCTTCTATATGTTATTCTTATTTATGTTATGACCAGGGGTCACACACAATCAGTTAAGATGCTACTGAGGGTCATGCACTTTAGTTGCAATATCCACATACACTTGGTGTGGCACCAGGGATCTCAGATAACAGAGGCCCTGGGATGTCTTTTGGGCATATGTAACCATGCAAGGAATCAAACTCATGGACTCACTTTTGCAAGGCAGGAACTATACCACTGAGCAGTCCCTGAGCCCTGAGAACCTTAATTTTCAACAAGAGAGAGGGGAGAGAGAGAGAGAGAGAGAGAGAGAGAGAGAGAGAGAGAGAGAGAGAGAGAGAGAGAGAGAGAGAGAGAGTAATAGGGGAGGGGAGACGAGCCAGAGATTAAAGTACTACTTGCCTTTTATGTGTCTGACCTACAACAAAAAAGAGCCAAGTTGTGGTTTAATTCTCACAACTCATGGTCCCCTGTGTCCCATCAGGAACGGTTCCCTGAACACAGAGCCAGAGATAAGTAAGCCTGAGGACTGCAAAGAGAGGCCCAAATATAAGAAATGGGGAAGAAAATATTACTAAGTATTTACTGCATGCCAGCACTCTTCTGGTTACTTCACTTCTATTAACTCACTCAATTTTCACAGCATCCCTGCAAGATATTCTATATCTATCACACAGCTTGTTAAAGGCAAAGACAGTGGAGGCGGAGTGATAGTACAGCAGGTAAAGCTTGCTTTGCATGGCCAACCGGGGCCCAATCTGTAGTCTGTATCATGCAGACAGGAAACTGAGGCATGGGGATGATAAGAATCACCTAGGACCTGTGACTGGTGATGAATATGACCTATAGCCTTGAGAATAAAAATGAGGAGCTCGAGGGCAGAAGCGCCACCTGCTGGTGTCCACGAGCCCCCTTCTCCATTTTTTAGTACAGCCTTTGTTCCAACGCCTCCAAGCGGCCACTGGTACAAACTGAATATTCCCAGCCACAAGATAGCAGAAACTGTAGCGTGTCTACTGATTTCAATGCAACCTGTGTGTCTCTTTCTGAGGTCAGCGATGAGAGTCGCTTGCCCACCACAGTTGTCCAATACAATTAGCATTTGTTCATCACTCCTGTGTGCCAACCAAATATGACACATTACAAAAGTTTCTTTATTCCCAATAATAGACAGATCAGAAAATGGGCTCAGAGGGATTAAGAAACTTGTCCATGTCACACAGCCTTTTAAAGGCAGAGATAGTAGTGACAGAGATAGAATAGTAGGTAAGGCACTTGGCTTACACATGTACAACCTGAGTTCTATCCTTGGCATACCGTATGGTCCCCCAAGTAGTGCCAGGAGCAGAGCCAAGTAGAGCCAGTAAACCCTGAGCCTTGCTGAGTGTGCCCCCGCCACCTACACGAAAAGGCAAAGACAGAATTCAAATGCAGATGTTTTCCTTCTTCATGAAGGCAAAAGGGAAACTCTAGAAGCAAAGAGGTCTGTAAGGTGAGGGTTGGTCCAGGACTTAGGTCACCCCACATTGGTCAGCTGGTGGATCCACACACCTTTGCAAAAGAGATCTCTGAGTTCTATTGCAGTACACATTGCTGAGGAAAATTTGAAATCTTCTGAGCAATGACCAAAGAAAGTGGGTCACAGGGCTGGGGCAGGTCCCAGAAAATCCATGTGTCTTCAGGCAGGAAGACCTTGGATTTGCTCTGAAGACAATTTTATTTATGAAAGACAATTTTCTTTTTCTCTTTCTTTTTTTTGTTTTGAAATATAAAGGTTGATTTTTCTTTCTTTAAAAATTATTTTATGGTCCTGTGATTTACAAAGTTATTCATAACTACATTTGAGAAATACAATATTCCAGCACCAATCCCAAAGCAGTGTCAACTTCCCTCCACCAGTATCCCCAGAATCCCTCTACCCGTAAGCCAGCCTCCTTGACAAGCTTTTAAAATCTGTTGTTGTATCATGTTTTCAATGACTCTAAGCGTGGATGTATAGATAGACCCAGTTTTGGCCCTAGTTCCGCTTCCTCCTCCAGCAGCCTTTTCTTTTATTTCTGCCCTCTCTTTATTTCCCTGTCCTTTTTTTTTCTATATCTGGGCTCAAGGGTGATATAGATACTCAAGCTTTAATATGTTGCTTTATCTCATCCAGTTCTTCTACAAACCATTCTGTGTTTGTTGAAAGACAATTTTCTAAAGAGGGGGCATTTGGAAAGGGGACTTCTCCTAGCAGAAGGTGTCTGCTGTGAGCCCAAAAATCATTGTGCTAGGGTCTATGGGATGTCAGGACTGGAAATATATACTCTCCTTTCAACTTTGCAAGGAATAGGAGAATCGAGTAAAATATAGTGGACAGAGTGAACAGATGCTATCTAGACCTGGACAGAGGCAACAAATTCATCACAAGTCTAACTACTAGGACTAGTGTTTGCTTGTTTGTTTGTTTGGGGCAACACACAGAAGTGCTCAGGAAATATTCCTAGTGCTGAGCTCAGAAATTACTCCTGGCAGGCTCGAGAAACCATATAGAATGCCAAGGAATAAATCTGGTTAGCCGTGTACAAGGCAAATGCCCTACCTGCTGTGTTATTGCTCTAGCCCTATGTAGGACTAGTTCTAAAGATTTTAGAAATAGGATTAGAAATTTTGGAAATGAGGGGTCATAGAGAAGGTACGGTGGGTAAGGCTTTTTTCTTGCATGTGGCCAACCAGGATTTGATCCCCAGCATTCCATATGATCCCTGAGCACAGCCAAGAGTGATTATAAAGTGCAGAGCCAGGAGTATCCCCTGAACATTGCCTTGTATGCCTCTCCAAACCCAAAAAAGAAATTTTGGAAATGATGCTGGGCCTTTTTCTTACTAACGACATTTTTCTGTTGTCTGGTTATGAGAAATAAATGCTGAGGTCCCAGAGAATATTTGAGGTTTTATTTCTCTCTGATTGAAAGTTATGGTTGAAGGGCCAGAACGATAGTGCAGTGGTAGGACATTTGTCTTGCACCACGTAGCTGACCCAGGACAGATGTCGGTTTGATCCCCGGCATTTCTTTTGGTCCCCCAAGCCAGGAGTGATTTCTGAGTGCATAGCCAGGAGTAACTCCTGAGCGTCACCGGGTGTGGCCCCAAAACAAAAACAAATTAATTATTAAAAAAAATGTTGGGGCTGGAGAGATAGCATAGAGGTAAGGCATTTGCCTTTCATGCAGAAGATCATTGGTTGAATCCCATCATCCCATATGGTCGCCTGAGCCTGCCAGGAGTGATTTCTGAGTGTAGAGCCAGAACTAACCCTTGAGCACTGCCAGATGTGACCAAAAAAAAATTTTTTTTAAATGAAAAATGTCGGGGCCCCAGGGAAGACACTACCAAGACTCTGACATCGACCTCAAAAGAGACTTCTGTTAACACTGAGATGACTTGACAACAACAATGACCTGCTCAACAGGACAAGATCCTCTCTATTGTACTGGAAGTGTGAGGTGAAACGAGAGGATGCCCTGCACCATCCTGAGTACTATATGAGATATGCAGATTCCAGGATCTTTAGTACAGAAGCATGATACCAACAACAGAGACTATGTGAGGAAT
>PVKC010013804.1:0-22674 GCA_004027635.1 Crocidura indochinensis | reverse complement strand
GGCAGACAGGGCAGTGGTGAATATCATTGCCCAGAAATTGTTGGCAGCTCATCTCTGTTAGCCATTAAGGAATCTTCTAGTTCATCAAGGTTTCCTTTGAAACTCTGGCTCCCAGAGGAATCACATATAGAATATTCGGCATTTCAAGATCCCAGGACTCAGCAACACTTTGAACAATGGAGTTGACTTGTGAGCTCATTCACTATTATTTGAGGGAAATCAAAGTTTTACACAGACGTGGGCAAGAAAAGAAGAAAGAATCTTCCACATACTCTAGGCTTCCCAAGTTCTCATAAGCTCCAGGGAAGAAAATGAGATGCTGGGCCAGTTTGTAGATACCCTGGGGAACTCAGCCAATGAACCAGATGTTAGGATACTATTTATTAAAGGCAGGGTCTAAGTATATAAGTTTGGGTCTTTAATCTTCTAATGCATTCATCTTACCAGAGAGTATAGCCATGTGTCTATGTGTGTGAGTGGATAGGATGTTATTAAAAGGCTCATGTTTCGACAATTACCATGATCATTCAAGAGGACCACAATTCAAGGGTTCCTAGATAAAGTACATTCCATGAGGAATCTCAGTTAGGGTGAGGATAAGGCAGGATGTAGCAATGAGCTTACCTATTTACAAATGTAAAAAATTAGCCACTTTTTCAATGAATTCAATTAAAACATGACAGTTAAGAAACTTGCTTTTTTGAATTCATCATTATGAAATCTGAGTCTGTAACATTATTTCTTTGAACTTTAAGTCACTATGTTTTAAATGTTTGAGATTCATAATAGTGTCTCATAGAATACTATTGCTGTAGAACTGAGTGAAGGGAAATGGAGAGAAAGTTCGGCAGGTAGAGAGCCTATGAGGAAAGATCTATGAGTCTGGAGCCAGGAGTAAGCCTTAAACACTGCTGAGTATGTCTCAGAAACAAAAAATAAAAACAAAACCCGTGTTTTGTTATGACTTATGTACAAAGCATTTTATGTTCGTTTAAATTAGGGAATATTTATTCCATCATAGGTGGGCTTATCTTTTGTCATCCTTTAGTGTGTTTGTTTTATAACTTTTTTTGGTAAAAAGTGAGTTACTAAGTAAATGGGATACCCCCAGATTTTTGAACCAGGGTTCCTCTCACTATTGTAGATCTGTCTGTACCCTTAAGACATGCTGGAGAATCCTTATGTTGTATGACCTTAGAAATTTGTGACAGGCTAATATTTTGTGGCTATATGACCTCCTACATAACCATGTTCTGCCATCATTTCTTCTGTGATAGACAGTAAAATAGAGCTTTAGGAGTAGGGAAATAATTTATATTCTCTGACACTACAAGCCTGACCTCCAGCTTCCTTCACTGTGTGTAGATGTAATTAGTTCACAATTAATAGCCAACCTTGAATTCAGAATAGGCTCAAATTTAAATTCAGTGAATGGAAGAAAGCTGCCTTTTCATTTTGATTTACTCCAAATTAAAGTTTGTGTAAATTCAGACTAGTGGTTTAAAATTAAATCATTCACTGAAAAGTAAAGGAGTCTTAGGGGATGTCTCTCTGTTATTCTCAGATTGTCAGCTTAAAATATTTCTGGGAAATAGCTACTAAGAATTTACTTTTGTCTTTATTTTTCTCTTAATAAGTTATGTGATCATGACAATACTAAGAAAAAATTTTATTAGGAGGATACAAAAATTAGAAAATTATGTAGTTGAGTTTTAATGTATAGAGTAGAAAAGTGCAAGTTGACTCTGTGATAAAGAATTGTTAGCAAACATTATTTTAAGTCTTGAAGAATTCCAGAATCAAAATAATTTTAGGTTAAGAAAATTGTTCGGTCCTGGAGAGATAGCACAGCAGCATTTGCCTTGCAAGCAACCAAAGGTGGTTGCTTTGAATCCCAGTGTCCCATATGGTCCCCTGTGCCTGCCAGGAGCTATTTCTGAGCAGACAGCCAGGAGTAACCCCTGTGCACTGCTGGGTATGACCCAAAAACCAAAAAAAAAAAAAAATTGTTCACCAGTCAACTAAACTCATTCATTTTTTTCATGTTCTGTCCATACTTCTAAGAATGCTACTAGATTTAAAAAAGAAACATTAAAGTATTCATCTGCATTTAACAAAGTGATGCAGCTCTCTTTAGTTTTCCGTTTCAGAGATCTCTCAAATGGCAAATTTATTGGCAATTTTTTTCTCATCTTCAAAACAATCAGTAAATTTTTCTCTTTTTAAAATGAAACATTCAGTTCATGTCTACTTTGAGGAAAAACTGTGGAGATCTTTAACTTCAAAATAAGCTCTATCCTAGCCTTCAGAAAGGTGGTGCCTGGAATCAGTCTAATTTTGAGCACTCTTTTCTGGCTGGAGCTTATTATTACTAGAAGAATACGTGCTGACAGGTAGAGACAAAAAGGTTGTGTGGAAGGTCACATTTAAACAGAAATGTGATTTATATACTATAAAGCACTCTATTATTATTAGATAGGAATGGAAGTTCAGGAAAGAATATGGAACTTGAAAAGTCTCTTATTTCTGAAGGTTCAGACAGATTTTAGGGAGGAATGTGCTGTGAATTTCTATTGCCCCAAGACTGAGGCTGCCTAGTGAGCAGAGCTGACAAAATCAGACAGATACTTAAGCCACAGTAATTGTATTGTGTTTTAGGTTAAACTAACATATTCATTCTTTTTTTTTCAGAGTAGAGAGACATTGCACTTATCCAAATAGAAGTGAATGTTATCTTAAATGGTTAATTATTGGTTTTGAAATGTAAAGACTACCTAACATGGTGTTTTATGCAATTGAAACACTACTCTCTTTACAGTGGTCCGTGCCTTGTATATTATTTTTGTCTGTATATTTGGGGACTGAGGGAGGAGAAGGGATCTGGGAAAGAGAGAGAGGAGAAAGAGAGAGAGATTTTTACTACAGTTTCAAGTCAATACAGAAACATGATAGATTTCCAAGAGCCAAATCCAACTTGAAACATATACCAACACTAAAAGAAAAAAAAAGAAGACTAATAAATTATGATGATATCACAAGCCACAAAATGGACCCCGTTTCTTCCCCTATGTAAAAGTCACTGTATTAAGCCTAGGGTTTCTTGCCTGGAGTGTTAGCCCCAATTTTTCAGTTTATCCATCTGCAATCGGTTGACTATGTTTCACATTGGTGATGAATTATACTCTGTTTCCTGAGTCTAATCCTTTTCATTTATTTATGTTTTATGGAGGAAACATAAAAGGCTTCCTAGAAAAATCCAACTGTTTTTGATAAACCTTGTCATGTGCAAATAATAGAGCCTTGTCAGGGTCAGGCTATTCTGAAAATTTATACCTTCTAATAATAATTAAAAGGAAAAAAAGAAAATCAGAAACAAATAAGAAATAGATTGAATTGGATTCAAGGCATGTTTGTGGCTTTGAATCAGTGGCAATAAAACATCTTCTATCAAAAAATGTTTAAATATGATAGTTTAACTAAAATCTATGTTCAGCTTGATTTTGGATTTTTCAATCACTGAAACCATGACTTCATTTTTAAAACCTTCAAATGAAAAAAGGAACATTTTTTTCTCAGCAAAGGATTATATTAATAGTTGTATCAGGACAATAAGAAGGAGCTAACAGAATGAAATGCAGTTCAGTGAAGAAACTACAGACTATAAAATATCCTCAACAAGAGAATTTCAATTATTTCTAACAAAGTAAAATTTATATCATCAGAGATGTACATTTTAGTCATAGAATATACATATCTGAATTGATACTTTCTATTATTATCCAAGGCTTGGCAAAGTGGTGCCTAAATATATATTAAGATAGCTAGTAATCATATACTGAATATTCTGACAAAGTGACCTAGGTTAATTTTAATTTATTATTTTTATTTCAGTGTTTTTAATTATACTTATAGGAACTAAATAATTATACTTATAGGAACTAAATAAATAATTAATGTAATATATTTTCTTTTTTTTGAAATTCTAGTGATTTTTAGTCTCTATTTTTAGCTCCCTCCAGCTTCAGGAGCTTAGAGATTCAACTTAGGCTAGTACTTCTCAGCCTTGGAAATTTCTTTTTCTTTGTTTGTTTGTTTGTTTTGTTTTGTTTTGGTCACACTTGGCCGTGTTCTGGGGTGACTCCTGGCTCTATGCTCAGAAATCGCTTCCTGGTAGGTTCGGGTGACCCTAGGGGATGCCAGGATACGAACCACCATCCTTCTGCATGCAAGGCAAATGCCTTACCTCATGCTATCTCTCTGACCCCAACAGCCTTGGGAATTTCAAGAGTTCTCCTAACATTGTTGATATATGAGTTCACTTTGAGATCAGCTTGGAAGGTGACCCCAGACATTTGCATTTTAAAGGCATTCCAGAAATTCGAATGCCTGATGATGATGAGTTCTATTGCTTCATGGAATGAATTAGATTTTTATTTGAATAAAATATGTCCAGAGGACCAGAATAGAATGTTTCTTAAATATTCAGAAATCATCCATGGATAGGCTTAGAGTGGTTGGAGGTTAGAGTGGTGTTTGAGAATTTAAAGTACTGAGTTCAAATGTAGGCTTAATACTAGTACTTAGAGTACCAGGGTTAATTAATACAAGTGCAAGAATTCTGGTGACAGGACATTACCCATATATCTATTGTAATAGGATATATATATATATATATATATATATATATATATATCTATTGTAATAGGATCTATCTTGAGGATATTTAGGTGATGCAGATTATGGATGTCCTTCATTAAAATGACAGTTAGGGCAAACACTGATAAATGTTAGAACTTCTCTGTTTCCTGAAGATAGACATTATATCTCTCAAAAAGAAAGTTATATAAAAACTCATATCTCTCAAAAAAGAAAGTTAACTGAGATCAATCCCATGTATCATTAGAAACTAAAAGGCATTCAATGTCATCTTGACCTTATAGAAATTTAGAAGACACTTTTATCCAGAAATTCTAAGGCCTACAGGTAGGAACAAAAGAAATTATATTCATTTCTATTTCAGTTTCTTTCTTCCACCAGACAGAAATTTTTAGCAAGAGTTCATGTATGTCTCTGTTGCCAAAAATATATTCTTCTGGTATACCCATGGCATATCCTTCTGTTATGATCTGTAGCAAGTTACTAAGTCAGAGAACTAATTTACAGAGATCTGTTATCTACAAATATTTTGAAAGTTGTGTTTTCTCTTAATCCTAGCTTCCTATTATTTTCCTTCATTATCTCATTTTTAGTCGTCTTTGGTGAAAACCCATCCCTTGTATTGCTCAACTTAGAAAAGTATACTTCTTTGAAATCTATTTCTCAATGCATTTTTAGAGTGATTATAATAATATCTTAATAGATATGCTTAAATCTATCATTTTCCTAAGTTAAAGCCTTAAATATAGAGGGTATTGTCTATAGAGGACTATGATGGAAAATTTCTGGTCTAGTCTCTTCCATACTGATCCGGATTCATCTTTTCTTTTTTGCGAAGGGGGGCACACCTGATGATGCTCAGGGGTCACTCCTGGTTATGTGCTCAGAAATTGCTCCTGGCTTGGTATATACGGGAGTCTGGGGAATCGAACCACGGTCTGTCTTAGGCTAGCGCCAGCAAGGCAGACACTTTACCACTTATGCCATGGCTATAGCCCCTTGGATTCATCTTTTCTTAAGATCTTTTCATACTAAGAAAGAGTGAGTGAAAACTGACTACCAGAGGCGCCAACAGAGAGGCAGTTCCTTTATCTGTGAATCCGGGAGGGGTCTGCCCCTGTTGTGAGATAGATGCCTGAGAGAGACTAAGGGGACCTGTCAGCTTTGCGTGTTTCTCTTCTCTTCTCTCTCTTCTCTTCTGTCTCTGAAGCTCTCCTGAGAGGGCTAGGAAGGGCCCAGCAAAAAGTGTCTTTTAGAGGCTCCAGAAGAGCTCGGTGGCTCCTCTTCATTTTTTGGCCATGTGCTTTTTCTAACTAGTGAACCCCACCATAACACACAGAAAAAAATCATGACAATGGGGAAACATCACAGGCAAGCACCATGCACAGAAAATGAAGATGATAGCTCTGATGATGCAAAACTTACCAACCATCTGATTAATCTCTCAGATAAGGAGTTTAGAATAGAAATATGAAGGATCCTCATGGAAATCAAAGAAAACATAACTCTAGCTGAAAAGAACACAAAGATAGAAATCAGAAAACTCAAAACTGAAATAACAGATCTGAGAAACACTGTAGTTGAACGGAAAGACTTAATGGACAGCCTCTCCAACAGGTTACAGCAGCTGATGACAAAAATCAATGAACTGGAAGATGAAATACAGAAAAATCTCCATACAACAGAAGAGTTTGAAAAAGAATCTTAAGGAAAACTATCAGACAATGGAAAAAGTATTCAAGGAATATGAACAGATGAAAATAGAAGTCTTTGATAAATTAACAGAAACAACATAAGAATCATTGGAGTCCCAGAGGCCCAGGAAGGAGATCCCTAGGAAGAATGAACAGTCAAAAAGAATCATCATTAAGAGAAACTCCCAGAGCTAAAGACTGCATGCAATCAAATCCTGCATGCCCGAAGAGTACCAGCTAAAAGAGACCCAAAGAAAAACAACCCAAGACACATCCTAGTTATAATGACGAACCCCACAGATAGAGATAGAATATTGAAAGCATCAAGATCTAAATGGGAAATTACATTCAAAGGAGCATCCTTAAGATTTACAGCAGACATGCCACAAGAAATACTCAAGGTTTCTTGCTCCACATCACTAATTTTCACTAATTTCTTGCTCCACATCACTAATTATTTCTTGGTCCACATCACTAATCATCAGGGAGATACAAATCAAAACAACAATGAGGTACCATCTCACGCCACAGAGATTGGTACACATCACAAAGAATGAGAACAAGCATTGCTGGTGGGGATGTGGAGAGAAAGGAACTCTTATTCACTGCTGGTGGGAATGCCATCTAGTCCAACCTTTATGGAAAGCAAATGGAGATTCCTCCAAAAACTGGAAATTGAGCTCCCATATGATCCAGCTATACCATTCCTAGGAATATACCCTAAGAACACAAAAATGCAATACAAAAACCCCTTCCTCATACCTATATTCATGCAGTGCTATTTACAATAGCCAGACTCTGGAAGCAACCAAGATGCCCTTCAACAGATGAATGGCTAAAGAAACTGTGGTACATATATTACAATGGAATATGATGCAGCCTTCATGAGAGACAAAGTCATGAAATTTTCCTATACATGGATGTACATGGAATCTATTATGCTGAGTGAAATAAGCCAGAGGGAGAGAAATAGATGCAGAATAGTCTCACTCATCAATAAATTTTAAGAAATATAAAAGATAGTTTTGCTATAATTCTCAGAGACCAAAGAGAGGAGGGCTGGAAGGTCCAGCTCATGACATCAAGCTACCACAAAGAGTAACAAATGCAATTATTGAAATAACTACATTGAGAACTATCCTAATAAAGTGAATGAATGAGAGAAGTAGAAAGCCCATCTACAGGGGGGATGCGGATGAGGGATATTTGGGACATTGGTGGTGGGAATGTTGCACTGATGAAGGGGGGGTGTTCTTTACATGACTGAACCCCAATTACAATCATATTTGTAATCAAGATGTCTACATAAAGATATTAAAAAATAAATAGTCCTTTGCAATAAAAATCTCTTTATATTGTATGATAGCCTCTCGTATGCTAATATGGAAATATTTTATATAACAATACTTACTATTATATAAATTATATCTTATATATAAACATATTATATACTTACTATATCATATAATTTATGTAAACATAAATTACTTATATCTTATAAAATTTTCTTATTATACAGAATTAAGTCATATTATTATAAGGGCAACTCTAACCACCTCATTTTAACTTAGTTATCTGTATAAAAATTCTATCCCCAAATCTATACACCAATACCAATTCATTCCATCTAATTAAGTCATGGGTAGATGCATATATGTTTGATTGATAAATGGGAAAACAAATAGATGAAGTTATAAAACCACATAAAAGTTCATTGAAAGCATATGATTTTATTTGAATTCTTAGAAGCAATGGCATATTTTAGCTTCAGAATGACTTATAAAAATTAAGACTTGACATTAGAATTAAGACTTGACTGTTTATTTGTAATTTTAGAACTTTCAGAAACTAAAAGAAATTCAGATTCTCTGAATTTTGCATTATGCTTTTTAAAACAAATATTATTTAGTTTTTTTTTCTTGGAGCAGTAAAATATAAGATTAAAGTGAAATTTTATACTGTTATTTTCTACTATTTTTTTACCTTGTAACTTTTCTATCTATATGCTCATTTTTACACATAGATCATAGTTTCCAAATATCAGATATTTCCTCAATTTTTTTTTGCTATCAATGATTTCATTTTTAGGTAAGTTATAAGAGAAAAAACAAAATGCTCTCAATTTGAGTACTGTATATCTCTGCTGTAGGATTTAGGTGGATGGTAGCAAACTACTAGAAGTAGCAAAGATAGAAAGCAAGTTAACTTGCTTACACTCTCTAAATAATAAATACCTATTTTATGTATATAACAGCTGATAGGTAGCATTCCAAAAGTTATTATAAGTGAAAGTGAATGTTTTATTTAATTATTATATATTTTGGTTATTGAGTCTTATCTAGTTGAGCTCAGGGCTTACTTCTGAATCTGTGCTTGTAAGTAAATAACTCTGTGCTCCTAGGTGGGGTTCAGGTGTGTTAGAGCATGGGTGGCAAACTCAAAATGGCAAAATGCAATAATAGATCATTGTTCAAATTATATGTTTTTTCTGTGAGTGTTTGTCTGTTTTGGCAGGTCACTGCGTGGTGTAGCTCTCTGACTCTCACAGTTTAAAATTTTGGCTCTTTCTGTCAAGCTTGTTCGCCACCCCTGTATTAGAGAGTAAACCTTAATTGACTGCATTCAATGTAAAACACTGAAGTAGCTCTGTATTTCCCATTTTCATGTTTTAGAATAATTGATGGCAATCTCCAAATAGTATGTAAATGATCCTGAAGTATTTAAGTTAAAGTTAATTTTAACAAGACTCAGTTTTATGTAGGTAAAGGGAAAAATAAATAAGCTACTTCCCCTAACTTATATTTCTTAAAAAGCAAATTTTACATTGTATTATATCTTCTGAAATGTGGGGGCTCATTTTTTTCTGCCTATACATACCACCACATTAGAATTGCCACAGACAGTCCTTTTCTGACTTAAAAAGGTCTTTCACTTTTTCTTTTTCCACTTTCCTTCCATTTATCTGGCACAAATGTTCTGCAAGTATCATACCATTTACATGCTATTTAGAAAATAATTGATTTTACACTTAGAACAACTAAATTCATTCATATTTGCTCAATTTTAATTCAGACCAGAGTTCATTGGAAAACATCTCTATTACCATTGAAAAAGGAGATCCTAATATTGACTGGGTTCATCACATAAACAAGAAAGATTGGAATGAATATTTTTACCATCATCTGGGGAACCATTAACCTGTATTTTTAGACTTTCAGATATTTTTGCTCTTCAAATGGAAAAGGCAAACATTAGACATGGATTTGAGTGGCAAAGAAGTGCCTCCAGATGAGATCATTTCTAACCAGGTAAAGTTCTCACCTGGCAATTTGAAAATGGGGAATCTGAAAAGCTAAAAAAAAAAAAAAAAGTCAAACAGATTTTCAAACTCTCAGTGAACCTCAGACAACTCTTAGATGAGTTTTCAGCAAACCTGGGCTGAGTTTGGAGAAATTCAAAGCAATTTTATGGTTGCAGATGGAAACCAGGCACAAGTCAGGGTTGAAATGAACCTGAAACGGCAAGGGCCATCTCAAGGGGTCTGAACCCAAAGAAACCAAAACAAAATAATGATTCCCAGGGAATACTGGACGTCCTCAATGCATTGTCTTGACAGAGTTGAGCTCATATTTGTTTTACATTAGTCAAAAGTGGCAAGTGAAAAAATTAAGTAAAGTTTTCTAAATGGATTATCTGGAAGGCCTGTATAATTCAGATATAAAATGAAGGAACTTTCTGGCATCACTCCCTGTACACAGGCAAATTTCCCAGAAAATAGTTGGAAATGCATGACATCTATGACATCTATATAACAAAATTAACTATTAGACATCGACTGGCATGATTCTCCTTAACTAAAACTATTACCAAAATGTGGTGGTAGGTCTTTAGAACGTAAAGCAATTGACCATCTGTAAACTTTGTCCCAGGCATTAAAAATATCATGACTGAATCTTTCTGGCCATTGTCCTTAACATCTGGATTCAAAACCCATTTCGAGTGTTCTGGTCAAGCACCACGTTCCACATGATAGAGGGTCAATGCTTTGCATACTTTATATAGCTGAACATCCTTCTTACTCTGAGCACACCTGGAAGCCAGGCAACAAGAAAAATAATTCTTTTTACTTTTCAAAGATGATTTTGGCTGCTTCCTAATGACAATCATGAATAACTATCTCAGTAGTTCACAAGGAGTGTATGCATTTTCCAGTCATGTTTTCAGAGATATTAAGGACTTACACATTGTAAGCATGAATTTTGTAATTTGATCCACCTCAATTTCACAATAATCCCATTTGTTTTCATCTTGATGACTCAATCCCAATATTTCATAAGCACAAATTATTCCAAACTGCTCATCCTGTTTGTTTTCCAATTTCTAGTCTGTTTGTGTTATATGACTGAGAAAAGATCCCTCCATCTATTATTAACTTGAGGCTTCTTTATTATTCATTTTCCTCATTCTGTCCAACACTAACATCATCAATGTCACTATCAACATTATATGTAACATTTCTGCATATCAGGACTTATGCCATGAACATGGATGATCTATAGTAGTTTCTACAAAAATATAAAAAGAGAATCTCTACATGTTTCTTTACATTTTACTTCCTGTTCTTTTCTCTCTATAATTCTGCAACTGCAATCTCCAGAACAACCATAAACATTTGAGAGTGTCATGTTCATTTTTTTAATTTTTTTCTCTTAAAATGTCTTAAGATATTTCTAACTCACATATGTTAATGTTTTCCTTATAGAAGCTAGCTATTTGTACAATGCATAAACAAGTTATTTAATACAGTTGTAATGTAGTCTATGCCTTTTACCAAGGGTATCAGATATACATATTAGAAATAATTTAGAAAATTAAAGAAACAAAAACAAAAATCAAATCACAGACTCTAATTGAACAATTGAAATGAGAGTATTGTTTTTGGGTCCCTGATTTTATTTTTTTAATGCTTTTCCCTCCATGTCCTCATTCCTCTGACTCTAAAATGTAACACAAACATGGTCTTACAAAAATCAACATCATTCCATATATATTACAGACAAGCAAATATTTCCAATAATCAAGTACTACATATTTATTGAAATCTCTCCCCCCCAATATTCACAAATTTTCTTTTACTGAACTTTATTTTGATAATTGTTCTTATAATTTTGTTGTAATAGCAATATGAAATAAATTATTATGCTTTATATTGGAAAAAAGATTTGGGGAATTGGTTTTAAATTACGAATAATGGAGGAGGGAAGCTCACACTGGTGGGAACATTATTGCTGAAATATTGAATACCCTGAACAACTGTATTAAGGACTTTGTAAACAATTGCATTTAAAATTATGGAAAAAGTGAAATAATTGTCATTTGTCACAAGATGGATGGAACAAGAGAATCCATTATACTAAGTTAGAAGGGTCAGACAAAGACAGAATTGCATTATTTCAGTTGTCAAAGCAACACAACAAATGACCAAAAATAAATAAATAGATAAATAAACATGTAGAAAAAGAAAACGTGCTGGTTAGTGGGGGGAAGTTAGATAAGGTGAAAGTAGATATAAAGCAGATAAAAAGGACCATTATGTGGTAGAATGGTTAGGCCATAATGTACATAAAGAGGTCAAATTAAATTTTATATAATTTTATATGTGTCATTTAAAATTAAAAGATACTAAAAAGAAGACAAATTGCCTTTTATTTTTTTAAACATCTGTATTTAAGCACCATTATTTCAAATATGTTTGTAGTTGGATTTCAGTCATCAAAAGAACACCCCCTTTCACCAGTGCAGCGTTCCCACCACCATTACACCATTTTCCCCAATATAAAATAAAATAACTTATTTTATATTGCTATTACAACATTATAAGAAAGATTATCAAAAACTAGCCCAGTAAAAGAAAATTTGTGAAAATTATTATATCTCAGAGTTGTATTTTAAAAAACCGTTTTAGTATTTATAGAAATGCTTGTTGAAAGTTAATCTTTCTTTACTGGTGTTTTCACTGCTTTTTGTTTGTTTTTTTTTTGTCACACCTGGCAGTGCTCAGGGGTTCCTCCTGGCTCTATGCTCAGAAATTGCTCCCGACAGGCTCAGGGGACCATATGGGATGTCAGGATTTGAACCACCGACCTTCTGCATGAGAGGCAAATGCCTTACCTCTATGCTATCTCTCTGGCCCCTTGTTTTCACTTCTTGAGTTTATTGGGCTTGTATGCTACTTCCCCATCAAATTTTCTCCTATTAGACTCTTTGTATTGTGTAATTTGGAATTGGAGACATTAATAACCATAAACACTAGTGGGTCCAGGTCTGTAGAATTAGGACTATTCTCAGTTCACCTATCTCTCTCTGTTTTTTTGTTTGTTTGTTTGTTTTGTTTTGTTTTGTTTTGGTTTTTGGGTCACACCCGGCAGTGCTCAGGGGTTACTCCTGGCTCCATGCTCAGAAATTGCTCCTGGCAGGCACGGGGGACCATATGGGGCACCGGGATTCGAACCGATGACCTTTTGCATGAAAGGCAAATGCCTTACCTCCATGCTATCTCCCAGGTCCCATCCTATCTCTCTCTCAAAGCAGTGCCAGGTTAGAGTGCCTTTCATCAGCTTTGAGTCTCTTCTGCAATTAGCTGTGATTCAATAAAGCTGGGCTTTATATATGGTGGAGATTGTGGAGTGTTTAGGTGACTATAGAGGCTATGGGAAGTCAGGAACTCGGCTTGCATTCCTCCTGAGAAGGCCCCAGAATATTTCACTGTTTTAATAGTTGAGTAGTATTTCATTGTCTGGTTATAAAGCTTGCTCTATTGAGCATTTATTAGGTGACAAACATTGCCCTAAACCTTTTATTTATTGACTCATTTAGTTTTCCTAGAAACTCTATGAGGTTGATATGATTATTGCCTTTTAAAGTTAAGAAAACTGAATTGCAAAGATGATCAATAATACGTGTTGAAGTAAGCTGGTGTATAAAGCTCAGCATTTCTATTCTTAGATTAAGGTGTTTATCAGTCCATTGAAGCTTTCATTCATGTTAACCTATTAGAAGTTCAAAGGATGCATGCAGTACATATAATTGATTAAAATTCTTCAGTGCCCTCAGATAAGCACTGGTTTTCTGTTATTCCATATCATCATTTTGATGATCCTAACTAAAGATTTCGAAAAAGGAAAAGTTTACTCAGGACAAATAGATTAAGGATTTCTCAGTTTTCAGAAAGCCACAGGCCATTTCTCTGGTTGGTCCATATGATAATAAAATGACTTCACAATAATGACTTAGAACTTACTTGCTTCTATTAATGACCCTCAAGTTATAAGGTCGGTCAAATATTTCTACACTATTATGCCTTTTCTGTATATACCAGAATCTGCGTAAAAATAAGCAGAAAACTGCTTTTCATCCTTCATTATTCACTGATACTCAATAAGTTGAATGAACATCTAAAGTGTCTAATCAGACTGTCATATATCTAAAGAAATTATCAGAGAGAATCATTCTTAATTGTAAGTTGTCCCATGTATGTAAAGAAATGATCAGAGAGAATCATTCTTAATTGTAAGTTGTTCCATGTATATAAAGAAATTATCAGAGAGAATCATTCTTAATTGTAAGTTGTTCCATGTATGCTTATAGGCTAGGTTAACCTAATTTAATATGACTCTATCAGTGTAAAGAATAATAATCCTGGGGCCGGGCGGTGGTGCTGGAGGTAAGGTGCCTGCCTTGCCTGCGCTAGCCTAGGACGGACCTCGGTTCGATCCCCGGTTTCCCATATGGTCCCCCAAGCCAGGAGCGACTTCTGAGCGCATAGCCAGCAGTATCCCCTGAGTGTCACTGGGTGTGACCCAAAAAAACAAAACAAAACAAAACAAAAGAATAATAATCCTAACTAATGCTCAGAAATCTATATCTGTATTTGACTTCCAGGTTGTTCCTTTCTCCTCCTTAATACAACTACTATCAGAGTAATGATTCTCTAATAGCATTCCAAAGTAATTTCAATAACTTCCTTTTTTAGTCACCCATTTCTGTGGTCATCAGGTTGTTTATCTTCAATAAGTTTATTATTGGTTCTCACAGTCCATTTTGTCTGATAGCCACTTGGTCACTTGAAGGAGGTATTAAAAATCAAATTTAAAAGTCATATTTATTATTTATTATTTCTAAGAAATCTGATAACCTAAAGAATCTGTCTTTTAATCCTACTCCTGATATTTTCTCTAGTTTTATTTTGCTTAAAAATTTCTCTAGCTTATTTTTTTATTGCTATGTTGATAATGAAACCTAATCTTTTCTACAAATAATTGTCTTTCCATAAATCTAGTAGGTAATTATGGATTCTGAATGAAGATAAAAAGAGACATGAGACTTAGAACACAGAATATAAAGATCAAGAGAATTTGGGGTGCTAATTTGAAATATAAGCCTTTATTCTTACACAACTGTCTCATGATATCTTGATAAATGGTGATGTAAAATTAATTAACTTTTGAAAACTCAGGATAATGATATAGAAGAAATATTTCTCCATGCCTGGAATTAAATTAGATAAGCTTAACTTGGAAAGAAACCTTTATTTTTTCAATTATCTTTACTTAAAATATACCACTTTGGTATACTGTAAACTAAAAAAGTTATTAGACAATAAAAGAAAATCATTACACCAAAGAAATGACAATCTGGGACAGAGATAGTACAGAAGTAAAAACTTATTTTCCTTGCACCCAGCCAAAAATGGTGCGTTCCCTGGCACTATATAAGATCACTTGGAGTATCTACCACCAAACATTATCCTTGAACACGTAAGCCCTCAACACTACCAGTTCTGCCCCTAGCCACCAAAACCCCAAACCAAAACAACAAACAAGCAAACAACCAAAAAGTTAACCTAATAAACTTTCTTATCATATTATAGATATGAGTTTCATATCTAAAAATTATAAAGAACTCATAAAAATTATAGCAAAATGACAATAAAATACAATCAGTAAAAATGTGGGCAGAGGATTTGAATAGATACTTCACTGAAGAATGATAATGAGGTATCTAAAATGTACTCAAAATTGCAAATAGGACAAAGAAAAATCAAAATTACAAAATCTACCATTTCGCACTTATTAGAATGGGATATTGTCCAAAAAAGCAAGGAATAGCAAGAGCTTGAGAGAAAGTGGAGAGAAAAGAATTTTTGTTCATTGTTCACAGAAATATAAATTTATACCAGTCACTGGAAAACATGTGGTGGTTCCTTTTTTTTTTTTGCAAAAAAAGCTGCCATATGGGAATGCAGTAGAACACAGTGATAGAGCTATTTCCTTGCCCAAGTGGCCCTGGTTTTAATCCCTTTCAGTTAAAAAAAAATTAAAAGTAATACATCATTTTATCCAATAATTCTACTTCCCCTTTATTGAAGAAGAGGACATTAAATTGAAGATAGCATAAACATTGTTATTACAGTAGCTAAAATATGGAATTAGGTCAAAATCATGCAATGAATAAAGAATTAAAATAGATAAAATATACAGACAAAAGACAATGGAAAATTTTGAAGTCCCTTCTCTGGCCCATCTGGTGTCTGGGGTACGACCAGGAGTGATCCTTGTGTACAAAGCCAGGAGAAAATACTGAACTCAGCAGTTGCACCCAAAATCAGAAAAAGGAAAAGTTTTACAAATTTAGAACTATTGCTCCTTTCTATAAGAAAGAGACCACTTCAAGACCAAAGGGTACTGGAGAAAGAAAGTAAGTATAATACATAGACCTGCTCTGTTACTGACTTTACTGCAATTTTAAGAATGAACTAAAAGCCCTCTAGTGATGTAAATTTTGTAAGGGTAAGAGAACAATAGATTCAGCAAAGTGAAGCATGCCTGGAGAGAAAGAATTTGATTTTAGGATGTGGGATTGCATTCTAGTTTACTGGAATGTCACTTTATTTTTGCTCTTGCTTAACTCATCTGTAGCTTCTGGGTGTTTCCTGTGTCATTAAATACTGGTGGCATCGGCAGGAGAATAGAAAGTGAAATGCTGTTTTGTTTACTTTTCTTGTCATTCAACATATCATCTTGTAGTCCACAGGAGACCTCTGGTTGTACTCACAATGATGGGGCAGGAGTTTAAATAGATGCAGCAGGTTCCCACTGGTTTGCAGTGCTGTTAATCTGAACAGATGAGTGAAACATCTCAGAGGTCTTATGATTGTGGAAAGACAGCTTTAAAATTTCATTTATCTTCATTTCATTTTTTTGTCATATAAGCAGTTATAAAGGAAAAATCACAGGCAAAAATGTTGGAGCACTTTGTTTTTACCCAAAACAAAGGCTTTCCCCTGCTTTCTCTTTTCTTTTCACTCATCTATCTCTGTGACATGTAAAAATCAATCTAGGCTCGATTAGCTTTAGAGGTACTTTTCCCTGTCATTTGACATCCCCACTTCTGATTGGGATTTGAACTGGTCAAAAGGAGTGTTTTGGTTTGGTGGACCTGGAAACCATGAGGTGAGAAGCCATCTGACTCCATGATTTTTTTTCCCTCATGACTGTTTGGTTTACTAATTTGTGTAAGTGACATTGCTTCAAACATGTATTCCTGGAGTTGGAAGTAAAGTGTGAGGGGCATTTTTCATATCTGGCACTCAAAAGGTACCTGAGAAGATACTAACTATAGTGAATAATATGAGCCACTCGTGGATAATCACCATGACAACTACTGAAGCTGGACTGAATGTACCCTTCACCAAAACATTGGTGCTCATGGTCCCCCTTCTGAATCGCTTCATGTTGCTCTGGTCCATCTACTTGTATTTCTCGCTCTGCACTGTACATGTCAGACTCCCTAGACATTCTTCTGTGCACATGCACAAAGAAGGAAGAGTGCCTTCCCAGTCATGACAAGTTCTTAATCTAAAGCACTTCTTGGTGCCAATAATGCATGTTGCATTACTGGCATCAAAATCAAAGAACAGTATTTCCAATGAATGATGAGCTGAGTAAGGCCTCTGCAGAGTTAGAGTCTGAAATAACTCAGACAGAGATACCCCTGTGTCCCAATTCCAGAGACAGGTGAATAAGCCAGTGCTGGCGATCCAAGTCCAGGGCACTGTCATATTGTTCAGTGTATGGAATGATTAAGGATTTATTAACAGAAATGAAACCAAAGAAGATGCCTTTGTTCACTAGACAGCTATTAAGAGAAACAATTCCTGGAAGTTTTTGTGCAGCTTTTTAGATGGGGAGACTGTATAGTTCAATATCATGAAAGGAGAGAGGGGTACAGAAGCTACTAAAATATCTAGACCTGGAGTGTGAATGAAAGGTAGTCAATTGACATTGGTTCTGCCAATTATACCCCAGCTTTGTCCAGCTGTTTCACCACTCATGGTGGCAGAGACCTCCTCAAATGAGACAGAAGCAGGCAGTGAATGGAAGAGAACAGAAGACTCTGGGAAACATCCCAGATGCCTAGCCCACTGTCTTTCTTCTACCAAAGGTGTTTTGTGCGAGGACGTTGGCAATCCAACCTGCAGCAGCTTCTTAGGATCACTGATGGGGAAGAAGCCAAAGAGACAACCCTATTTGAGGAATACCAACAGCAGGGAAAGGATCTGGTCCTCCCACTATCCATATCTATACCAAAGGCCTTTTCTTCCCAGGTGACATAAGCAGCCTACCACAGAAACCAAGCCCAATCAAACCTCAAATGAGGAGAAAATGCTTTCAGAATATTCTGCACCTTGGCCACCTCCAAAAATTAATTTTCTTCCAGGGTACTCTTTTGATAGTATTTGCACTGGTCACTATATTGCTGTTTAAACTTTGTGTTCTACCTGTGTAGATCTTAATAGCTACTCTTTTATTCTATGCCCTGATGCAAACAGACAACAACATATCCAACTCTAGTGGTTTAATATTAGTTTGCACAGTTCCCAGAGAAAGCATAATGTTAGATTTTTAGTGGTTCTTGGCCATTGTAGTGAATGATTCCCAATCACTGTAATACTTGATACTTGATGGTGTATATCATTTATAAACTTACTCACAAATAATATGTCTGCAAAAATATTCTAGCCACAGAAGTTTATTGAAAAGAAACTTGGATACTACAAACTCTTATTACAGTGCTCATTATAAGAATGTTTTAGAAAACTTCATTTCATGTTATATATAAATGCTGAAATATTCTAATGATTTTATTTAATGAAGTCTATGGAAAAGAAACTTCAATGCTCTATCCTTGTATTACAGTGTTTGGTGTAAGAATGATTAGGAACTTGTTTTCAAATCAAGTATATATGAGGAAAGGTTATAATGTTTACCTTCAGAGAAGTCTATGAAAAATTGTGGTATGTATAATAAAAGATATGATAAAAGCTGATTGTTTCAAACAATATTTACACAATCTAACCTGATAATGCCACATCTGCCCTCACCAGCAGTGATTCCAAGGGTTAAGAAAACCTTCTCACTACCTTACTTGCCACTAAAAGATAATTTAAATTTTTATTTACCCAACTTTTACTGTACCTATTCAAATTAACAGCCACTTTTCTAGCTCCTTTCTGTGGATTCCTGCCTTTTGTAGAGAATAACATAAGGCTATGTAGCCCTTCTCAATTTTTTGGACAGGAAAGGGTGAATTGTTGGAATAATCTGTTTTTATCCAAAACAAAGGCATTTCCCAGCTTCCTCTTTCCTTTTTACTCATCATGTTGTCATGTAAAAGTCTAGATTATCTTGATAGGTACTTCTGTATCTCAGCTGACCCACCCCCTGTGGTCAATAAAGAGTGGTTTGGGGTTGGTGGGCTGGAGACCATGAGGCAAGAAGCCACTCACTCCATGATTTTCACTCTCAGTATGTTCTTGGTTTATTCATACTGAGACACTGCTTCAGACCTGATCACTTGGTGTTGGAAATATGGTGTGTGGGGCATTTCCACACAAAAATATAGGGATTTTGTCAATAGAAATGCAAACAAGATCCTACTACTTTTGCTCTAACCCATTGTGGGTTTGAAAAGACAGATTTCTAAAAACAGCAATGTACTGTCATCTCTGCTAAATTCACGTGGAAATTGAAAAATCTAATGTGTGGATTTTGTGAGTTACCTAGAATAACTGTTAGAAAATAATTGTTAGAAAATAATCTAGAGGACAAAATGTCTTTCTTATAGTCATGCATTTAGTTCATGAGATCTATAGAACCCAAGTTTTCGAACTCTGCCAAAGGAAAACTATACTTCAAATATTTTTCTAAGCCTCCTCTCAAGTCTGGGAGAACCTGGGCAAACTTGGAAGCAAAATTAATACAAGCCTACAAAATATATTACAACGGTGTCTTAAAAACTCAATTTTTTTTTAATGATTTGGTATGTAGGTATATACTAAGACTGTGCCTTGTGGACTCAGAACCAAAATTTTGAAGTTGAAAATAGAAAAATCAGCAGCTTTCTTGGATATGAGGGCAGAGTTTATTGGTTGCTAGATTCCATAAGAAAAGTTGAACTAGATGGTTAGGTCTTAAAGCTAAATGGAAATCATTAAATTAAACCTAGTAAAATACATATTGTCCATCTGAAGTGAAATGAAAAAATTGGTGAAGTAACAAGAAAAATCAACTGAGGTATTCTGAATGTTTATAATTCATGGATTTAAAAATCAATAGTAATGGCAGGATAGTTGTAATGTATTTTTATCTAGCTCCCTATTCTTTATGGACCAGAGAGGTTGACATGCTTACTTCACTTTAGCAGATAGACTCAACCATTCAAATTCTCAGCTTCAACTCAGAGAAAATCTATTTTCTTTTCCCTTTCATTTTTCACACTAAATCTGTATACTTCTTTTTTCATTATTATTTTAGCCCATAAACCAAGTGGCATAGTAATAACCAAAGTGTTCTTCTCTCATTATTATTCATAACTTTTCATGGGTTTCAATAACAAAACAGTTGACATAGCATACTCATCTTATCCAATGAGTTCATTAGAAACCAGTTTACTCATTTTCTCCTATAAAATAAAATTACTTTCAATGTTCAAATTTTAAAATATGTATATTCCCAAGAAATGTTATGAATTTATAATTATAAAATCATGTACAACTGAGATATTCAGGTGTTAAGACCCTAAAATTCATAAAATTTTATTTTTTAATCTTACTCTTAAAATACATTCTGAGATTCTTTTTCTTTCAAAAAATCTAAATTGAGTACAAAATTTTCTCAATTATTGCCTAGTTTTAGTTTTCATATATTTGAAATATAAGAAGGTGGTCAATTTTTATTGAATTTTTATTCCCAACTAAAGTGCAGATCATTGTGTGTCCTAACTCTTTATATTTTCATTCTACTGTACTTTCAATCTTAGGCATGAACAATCAAGCCTTATCTTACATCATACAAATGCTAAGTTATAGCCTGATAATTTTTTTGCGTGGGAATTGGGTCATACTAGAAGCATTCAGGGATTGCTCCGGAATTTTCCTTCAAAAATCATTCCTTGAGTATTGTGGGACCATGTGGGATGCTGGGGATTAAACCTGGTTTGTATGGTTCTGGGTTGGCCGTGTTAAAGCAAACAGCCTACCTATTGTGCTACCTCTCAAGCCAGGGCATTGTTAATGACCTTGATAATTTAGGTTTGATTGACAGGACCTTTACCTCTCAACCACACCTCCAATGGAACCTTCCTGAAAATATGTGTTTCAATGTCACAGGAAAGGTGAACCAAAAGAACGTGGCCACATACAAAAAAAAGCCCTCAGCACTATGAGAAAAAGAATATTAAAAATCCTGAATTCTTGTAATCTATTGTTAAAACCTTCATATTTCCAAGAAAATGCCTGAAAGACCTCTGAGTGGGTAAGGTTCAAAATGAATTAATTACTTGGTGATTTCCATTTCTTGTTTATGTTAATTTTCTTTACTGCTTTATTATTCTCAATTTCACTCTTTATTTCCCACATTGTTATTGTTAATGGAGTAATTGATGAAGTATGCTCTATTAAAGTGATGTGCATTTTTTATAGCTGTCTTTTCTGTGCACAGCAAAAGCCTTTAACAGCCTTGAAATTAAATATAATATATTTGCATCTGCATAGTTTTTATTTTAGCATCTGGAAACCATTTAGCCCGTTATTTATTTGAAAACTGGTCATAGAGCAGTAAAAGACCAAGGACTGAAGCGATATCTGTGTTGAGCTACTGAATCAAGCCAGTCTGCAAATTATGATTGAATCCAGTGAGGTTGCTGACCCAATGGAATGGGTCATTCTATCACAAATTGGAGCCTTCAGTGATTCATGAAAGACAAGAATTATAATCTCCATCATCTGAATTTAAGTTCTAGCTTGAATAAGCATTATCATGAAGAAGGTAACCCAAATATCCCTTCAGGCTTTTGTGATTACATTTGAATCCCAAGCATCATAAAGATCCTGAGAGGAAATATTTCCTCCAACCTTGGGGAAAAAATATGACCAAGTTGAAATTCTTTATCAAATGCATATGGGATTTATTTCCAACGAAATTAATCTCTCGGAATTGAGGAGGGAGCATTGAATGATATGAGATGAAAAGTGAAAAATTGGACTATACATTTTAAAATAATTTTTAAAAACATGTTTTTAAAACTACTGATTTTAAGTGGCATAAAATAATTAGGAAATATACAATAATGTTGAAAAAGCACACCAAAGACAATTGCAAAGTCAACTGTTTATTAGCATCCTGCCTGGTACACAAAAGTAGTGACTCAAAAAATGTCAACTGCTTCTGCCTCACTTTTTACACATTTAATTCTCATCCATGCTTGTTTGTGTCTTAATATTTAAGTTTTGGGGTGACTTATTTTTTATGGAAAATTTCCATAGTTGATTAAAAATTTTGGATTATTGATGTATGATTTATACTTTCTTTTTCAGAAATACTTTGACTATATGTATTGTCTTTTAACTACTATAGCATATCCTTTTTTTAAATTTTTTATTTTTAATTATGAGAACAAAGATGCAAAGAAAGAGGACAAGGTAAAGTTACAATGGAAGGACTATCACCCATAAACAGAACTCACATAAGTCCCATTGCTGATATCTTAACATTGAATTTTCAACCAAAGAATATTAAGAAAAATAAAACAGAACCCATATACAATTACTTTGTCTCTCGAGTCCCCAGATTGCAATACGTATTTCTTAGCAGCACATCAAGCATTCTAAAGCCATAAAAGTTATGTAACTCCTTAAATTTTGAAGGCATAGTACGTTTTTACATTTCCATGTATATGCATATTAGTTTAAGTTAGTCTCAGAAAT
>PVKC010013803.1:0-22678 GCA_004027635.1 Crocidura indochinensis | reverse complement strand
ATGAGTCAGACCATTCTGTGTTTTTTCTCTCTCTCTGACTTATTTCACTCAGCATAATAGATTCCATGTACATGCATGTATAGGAAAATTTCATGACTTCATCTCTCCTGACAGCTGCATAATATTCCATTGTGTATATGTACCACAGTTTCTTTAGCCATTCATCTGTTGAAGGGCATCTTGGTTGTTTCCAGAGTCTGGCTATTGTAAATAATGCTGTGATGGATATAGGTCTAAGGAAGGGATTTTTGTATTGTATTTTTGTGTTCCTAGGGTATATTCCTAGCAGTGCATACCCAACTTTTTAATGAGGAAGAGTATTGGCAATACAGTTAAATTTAGAGACAGATATGTAAATTTTGGAGAGTTTAATTCCAACTATTTTTCATCTGTATGTGACATTGATTTAGATGATAGCTGTATGTGACAGTGATTTAGATTGCACACAGATTAGCAGCAGATGGCCTTACTGGCGGGGTTTATTTTCTACAGATAGCACTAAGGACAGGGTCTCACATTTTCTAACAAATGAAAAGAGAATCTGGTTGGAGGTTAAAATTTTGGGATAGCATAAGTTTTTAAGAGCACTTCTATAAATAATTGGATTTTATTCTTTACAACTTCAAATGTGGGAATATGAACTTTTATACCTAGAATGTGAGTTAGTTTGGCAATAAGGTTTTTACAGAAGTCATTATATTAAATTTACATCTATACAGTGGGTTCAATCCACTTTCCATTCTTCTAAAGACAGAAAATTCTGATATAGAAATTGGACAGAATGAAGTTTCTGAAGGGAGGGAGATTTCTCCTCACAAAAAAAGAGATAGTGGAAAAAAGAAAGCCTATTAATATTTGACATCCAGTTCTTTTAACTTCCAGAACTGTTGGGAAAATTAACTTCATTATTTAATTCACTCAGTTTGTATACTTTACTGGCACAGAACATACCAAGAATGCCCTCTGTTCAAATGATGCATAAAAGCCTTCCTACATCAAGTATTCGCTTCTTTGAATCTCACAATCTTTGAATCATCATTCTATAAAGGCCAAGAAGTAAGGAGCTGTGCCTTCTGTGTTATAAAATCTGATTTTGAGTCCCATATTGATTTCAGGAATCTAAGATTACAGCTGGATCTTTAGGCAGATGTTATCTGGACTGAGCTCTGAGTGATTATGGTCTCATCCTACTTACTAGGCTTATTATCTTTGCCTCATGGCTGATGAGAGGAAAACAAAAAAAGTATTACAAATTGGTAAGAATATATGAGAATCAGATACAACTGATCTCCCATAATGGCATAATTTGGAATAACTTCTATACCTGTGGGTTACTTATGGCAGGGCTCATTTGAATAAAATGGGGTGTTGAGAATCAAACAAGAGTTGGCGATGTACAAGGGGAATTCTACCCACTATATATATAGATAGATAGATATGTATAGTTATATATAGATATATATAGTTCCTTAAAATTTCTTCTAATCATCTGGTACCGCAAGCATCCTGGTTTCTTTGTTTAATAATAAATGAAACTTTAATAACATACAAAGAAAACTGAAAAATACGAGATGATGTCAGAGAGTTGAATTCAGCAATAATGCTAATAGCAGTAGCATTAGTCAAATCAGATTAGATAACTGCAAAATGTATGCAATTATATAGTCCAAAATTTATAGTTGGTAATAGGACTCTACATTCAAAAGAATAGTTGACAGTTTATAGCATATACAGTTTATTAAAAGTTTAGGAACAAACGGCATATATGGGGTTTTTTTTCTGTAACTAATTGGTTACTACTGACTTGGGTTAGTTAAAAGTACAGAGCTTTGCCATGAAAGCAAATTAAAAGTTGCCCATTCAACATCAATATGTTACTAGAATATGTCTTAGATAGATGCTACATTGTGAAAGTCTGAGAATGACAAAAGAACAGTAATAAAGGCCATCCCTGTTATATTCAGTACCGTATAAAATAATCTAAGTCTTCTAAATATTTCAAAGGCCACAGAATATATAATATATCTGGACAAGAGAAATATTTCAGCTGGTAAAGTTCTTGCCTTGCTTGCAGCAGACCCTGGTCAATTCCCAACTACCCCATATGGTCCTCTAAGTTCCCCAGGAGTGATCCTTGGGCACAATCTGCAGTAAGCCCTAAATATCATCAACTTTAGCTGATAAATAAAAAATCAAGTAATCGTGTTTTTATTTCCTTTCATGGTATGGTGAGCATTAATCTTCAATAGATCAACATATCTAAAAATGTACTTTTAAAAATCTAATAATATAAAGCTTACCACTGCTTATTTTATTCCAACAGAACTAGCCCTTGGTTGCAGAAAACATCTCCATATTTTGTTGTTGCTTTTTTTTAACTAAAAAAAATTGAGAGGAGTCATGGACAACTTTCAGTGTTGCCTTGTAGTGCTCATAAAACATATGTGGCAATAAGAATGGAACCTGAATTGGCGATGTGGAAGACAGTTTCAATTTAACACCAAAATCCAATATCCTAACTATTTTTTATTTACATCTTAAACACACATTGGGGGATAACTGAGATTCTTAGCTTGGAGAGATGTATTTACCTCAAATTTATAGGCATCAGAGTACATGCTAAATCACTCCTGAAGTGAAAATAATTTTCCACAACACTCAATCAAGAAGGAAAATTAAATAGATTAGAAGGAGTTACTTACTTAAACTATTTCCTCTCATGATCCCTTTCCACCGAAGAAATACAAAATGGTGAGCACAGCCAAAAAATGCCTCAGATACATTACTCGTTCGATTCTTTTTCTTTTGGGGGAGGGCACATCCTGAAGTGCTCAGGGATTACTCCTGACTCTGCATTCAGAAATCACTCCTGGAGGCTCGAGGGACCATATGGGATGCATGGGATTGAACCTGTGCCCATCCCAGGTCGGTCACATGCAAGGAAATGCCCTACCTCTGTGCTATCACTCCAGCTCTTTACTTAATTGATTTTTAATTAACATTTGGTTGTTACATATCAGAAAGATTTTCTGTTGCCAATTTTTTGTGACTCTGTGAAATCTCTTACATAATCCCTTGTGAATCATGACCCACAGTTTCAAAAACTAGGGTTTAAACCATATTTAATAGCAAAAGCAGACTGAATTACATACAAATATAAATAATGGTGTAAAGTCGCATTAAATGACAATAATGGGACTTTTCAACCGGTGTAGGCCTTCATGGCTTGGACAAAAAATTATTATCTGACTGTTTCTCATTTATATATAATCAAATATTAATAAAAGGATATCATCAGTAGTGATGGTAAAGCCAAGATCTCCTAAATTTTAAATGTAAAAATAAGTAAAAGTTAACATTTCACAATGCTAAAATCAAGGGTGAATCAGTCAGGACTTTTTCAAATAAACTTAATAGAACTCAATAAACAAATTGCATGGCATTTTACTTTTCCTCATTGCATCTCCTACTCTATTATTCAGGGGCAGCCTGAAAAATAATGGTCTGCAATCCTGGTGCAGATGAATGTCACTGGAATGGAAATACCAGGACAGGATCAATTTCACAGCTTTGTTCTCAAGCAATTGTCATTATTTGATTTGCCAGTAATTACCTGGAATACATCCACTTAAAAGTGGTTTTTGTTTGACTTACTATCTATAATTCACTTCAGCAAAATGTTTTTCCTATCAGGCATTTGTCAAAAACAATTAGAAGCAAATGTTTACATCATACTGGTTAGTATAGAGGAGAATAGAGAAAATAAGAATCAATCAACAAGATTTGAAGTAGAAATCTAAGAAATAATATTTTTTTTTAGATTTTTCTTTTCATTTTTAAAGTGACTATATATTCTAGGAATCGAGAAGTCAAGACACGTATTCACTTTAGAGAAAATAAAGGAGAAAATTCTGCATTCTTATCTCTTGCTGACTTTGAAGCTCTATATAAGCATGAAGTGAGGTTGAGAGTAAAATTGTTAACTGCCTTTGGTTACTGAAAATATGCCAGAGAAGAAACTCAGTTTTTCAATGGTCAGGAGATTTATTTTATTTTCACATTTAAGAATTTTTTCTTAACATTAGTTATTCTAAACCAAGATATAGATTAAATCAAGAAAGCATATTCACTTTATTGAAATATTCACAAGTCAATAAATACATTTTAAACATCAAACTAAAAGAATAAAACACAGAAATGCATAGAAACTGATTTTTAGAGAGAAGTTATATGATATTATTTAAGATTTTCAGTTATCAGTGCAAATGAAATATTTCAAATCTTAGCGTACATACCCTTCAAGAATGAGGTCATAGGCTCAATCGCTGATACTATATATTCTTTGTGCACCTCTACAAGTCTTAGCATAAGCAAAAAAATGTCATTCAAGGAGATGATACAGTATAACCAAGGCGGAGGAGTGATAATAAAAATATAGAAACTGTTTCTATTTTTAATAAATTTATTTTTATTTTATTTTATTTTTATTTATTTATTTATTTATTTTGGGTCACACCGGCAGTGCTCAGGGGTTACTCCTGGCTCCATGCTCAGAAATTGCTCCTGGCAGACACGGGGGACCATATGGGGCACCGGGATTCGAACCGATGACCTTTTGCATGAAAGGCAAACGCCTTACCTCCATGCTATCTCCGGGGCCCCAATTAATAAATTTATTTAAAGAAAATATATCATAGTTGACGTAACTGATCATAATACATTTTTTCAGGATGCCAGAAAGTGAAACTATCAAAAAATATAAAGAAAAGAGAAAATCTAGAAAAGGAGAAAAAATGAAATGAAGAGATTTAAAAAAAGAAAATGAGATTTCATTAGTAGTTATATTTGCGAAAATTATTGTATCATCAATAAATAAAGCAGAAGCTTTAGTATGCTCTTTTTTTAAAAATAGTAGATACACTAAAATAAATGAAAGATGTGTGTGTGTGTGTCTGTGTCTCTGTGTGTGTGACAGTTGTTGTTTGCATAGGCACAGCAAAATATGGTAGAAATACGAAGGAAAAACCTTTGACCTAAAAACAGGGAGACCTTACCCCTGATGTATTTTGGCATAAGACCTATTCCAGGCTCTAGGCCTACTAGGTTGTCCAACTCCTTAGACATTCTGTGTGGTTCCAGTAACAATTCTTCAAAATCACATTTGTTGCTGTAGGGTTTTTGTAGCTATAGATCCTGATATAGGTCCTATGTCGAAGGCTGGGTGGAGTATAGTGTCTTCTGGTTTTGTTTCACCATTAGGTAGCAGAGATTAGATTGCAGATTAGATTAGAATTAGATTGCAGAGAATCTAGTCCAAAAGGCAGACTATTGCTGTTTCTAGGTTGTCAGGGTATCATAAGTACCATCCTTGGAGTAAGTCAGTGCCTAGCAGTAGCGGAGCCTTATTTGTTAGAATTTTTATTCCTGATGATGGTGTAGCAAACCATGTTTGTTTCTTCAGATGGTGTCCACGGTTCAGAGGTGAATGATCAATTTCCAATCAACTGAAGTCTAAGCCAAGTCACTATGCCAGATGTGCAGGGTGTAAGGTCCCACTGCAGTATAAAATGTTTTAATAGAGACATTCTCTATAATATAAGAACTTGTTAGCATATGTAATCTTTTCCTGTCTTAATGTGCCTATGCAAAAAGGAACAATGCTGGTGCATGTGGGGGTTCAGATATCAAGACCAACAATCCTCATAACCTTTTTCTTATGTGGCCTCTAAACAAAGACTTGCCTACTAGAATTCCATACTAAATGGATCCTTAGGATGGAGGAAATTGCCACTACATGAGAAGATATTCTATCACACTTATACCTATTAAAGGAATGTAAAGAGACATTCAAAAGAGATCTATTTGTCCATTTTAAGTCTTTTGAAATAGGCGGGGAAGGGGTAAGATCCAGAACCCAGCTTTGACCAGTGAGTTTTGTGGAGTCTAGGGAAGATGATTTCCAGCAGTCACATATCAGGGAATATCCTCAAGCAGGGCGACTTCTCAGCCACCAAATCTGGTAGCAAACAAAAGTCCAATGTAGAGGGAGGTGAAGGGGGAGCTCCCCTCCCCACCCCCCCGAAAGCAAATCAATAGCAGCTGAGTGTTGATTTCTTCTCATGCTGAGAATTAATCTTTTCAATTTGTGGGCTGGTTGGCATCTTGCTGGGGTGAGTGAATGTTCTGCTTTGTGAGATGTTAAGTACATTGCTTTCCTAGAAGCAATCTAAAATTATGAGCATTGTGGTATCATAGTAGCACCCATGCATTTTCAGAAATAAGGACTGATAAGGAAGGACCCCAGGTGCAAGAAGGTTCGGTGATGGCCCTGGTTTCTTGAGTCTGCGAGAAAGGTTGCCTGCACAGCCCAGATTATGCCTAGAGGAAGGAATTAGATGATCCCTTCCCCAACACACTCCGAGACCCAGCTGCCTGGCAATTCTGTGAAGGCCTGGCATGACTGTCCTATATCCCTGCTCTCACCCCTCCCCTAGCTTCGCAGAGGCATCCCAGTTACCAGTTGAGAGTCTGCCTAGAAACTGTTTCTAAAGATGCCTAGTGTTATACAAAGCCTTAATTCATTATTTAGAGAGTTAAAGAAATCGAAAGGTAAATATAAGAATACAGAATAGCATTAGATATTTAAATTGTATAGACAAATAATATACACGTCTCAGAGTTTAGTAGCAGATTAGAAATAACAAAAGAAATAGCAAAAAAATTTTTTTGAATGTAGCCTAATTGAAATAATTCAGTGTCAGTAACAAACAAGAAAATAGAGAATTGAAAAATTTAACACCAATTTTGTCTATATTAAAACTTGTAAAACTAGCCAATGTTGTGAATATAGAAATTGTGTCATTGAAACATCGGCGGTAAGAATTTAAAATAGTAAAATAGTTTTGTGATTACTCAAAAGTTCAAAATAAAACCATTGTGAAATATAGCAAGTCCCCTTTTTAATACCTTTCAAGGAAAAATACATATTCGCAAAAACTTATTTTAAAGTATTCAGAGAAGATTGTTTACAACAGTCAAATGTGAAAACAACCCAAAAGTCTGTCAACAGATAAATAAAATAAAGTTTGCATCTATCTAATGGAATTTTATTCAGTCATATGAAGAATGAATTCGAGACTTCAATAAGCATAAGCCTTGAAAATATATTGGTAAATAATAGAAAGTAGGCATGGAATTATATTAAAAGTTAGAACACAAAATTCTACAGAAAGGGAAAGTAAATGTCTGTTCACAGGAACCTGAGGAGCAATGAAATGGAGAATGACTGGGTCGGAGAGATAGCACAGCGGTAGCGCGTTTACCTTGCAAGCAGCTGACTCAGGACCGACTCTGGTCCCAGCATCCCATATGGTCCTCGGTGCCTGCCAGGAATGATTTCTGAGCATAGAGCCAGGAATAATTCCTGAGCGTTGCTGGGTGTGAGCCCTCCAAAATGGAGAATGACTGTTGATGCAAATAATATTGTTTTCAGAGGTAGTAAAAATGTTCTAGAATTAGAGAGTAATGAGGATTGCATAATTTAAATGTACTACTATCAACTAAATAGCACACTTTTAAAAGTAAAATTTACAATATGATCATTATGTTTCCATTCAAAAAATCTGCAGATCAAAACAAAAACTGCAATAAAATTTTAGTTAAACTTGTATGTATTTCTCTACACTTTACTAAATTCCAAAATGCAATTAAAATAAGTTATAGCCTGATGACTGAGTTATAGATATTATCTTTATAAAGCTATTTTTTAAAGTATAATCACACAAATGTAAGGAGGAAAAAAATATCCCTGAAAAAGGTTTGTCAACACACTTTTGGAGGGTTAGTTTTTGGCAAATGCTGGCAATCAAATTAACCAAAAATATTTTAGTGCTGAAATCTGAGAGCTTACTTAATGAGAAGTAAACAAATTCATGTCACATAATCAAGGAAATGATAAAGCACAGGAACATCCTATTACTCCAGACGGCATAGAGATGAACTCTAGTAATTAAAATAAGATAATTCACTCAATGTCTGTATAAAGTTAGAATTTCATATCATAGCAGAGATTTATTCTCTGCAAAAGCTGACTGAGTGGCTCTGGATATAAGTTTCCACAGAGAGTACAAGAGATGCTGTTCAGAAACAGGAAAATAAAGAAAAATTCTAGAGCATTCTTATGACAACCCCTTCTCAGCCCTCATTCCTTGATTAGTAGTACTGTGATTGCTGAGAAACTTGGCAATTATCTTTAGGCAAATGATCAAAAGCTTTTCTTGCATAAACTTACAGAATACTGAAAAAATGCATCAAGGAGATAATTCAAAGTCATGAAACAACACACCTGGCATAAAACCCCAAGTGCAATTACTGGCTTCGTATGGATTCCAGAGCATCATCATGTATGGCCCTGGTGGTATTCAAGTACCTTTAGGCTGCTCTGGAAGAATTATAATACAGTATCCCATCATACTGGTTCATTGTAATGTGTCATCTTAGATGTGCCATGACATTTAACTTTTTTTATTTCTTGGTTAGACCTATTTTAGGTATTTCTGTGACTGCATTTTGAATAAAACGAACATTGTTTGGAAAACATTCAAGTAGTTCTCAAGGGACTCAGTCAACTCCTTGTGATATGTGTCCAACTAGACCAGATTAAATAAGTACAATACTTAGGATGTAGTGTTGTTAGAGCCCTGTGTGGCAGTGAATATCATGATTGCCTTCACAGTGCTCAGTAGCCCCTCATGAAGTGTCATGTTTCCTAACCCTTGCATTATTTCACCACCCTGATGCAAATATTTTAAACTGGCTAATTCTCAGGAAAGCAGATATTTGCCCATTAATGTGATGGGCCTAAATAATTCCACTGAATGTTTTGATAGATAAAATATCTCACAGATAAGAGAAAATTATGTCAGTAGAATCACTTAAACTTATTTGGACCACAACATTGTCTCTTTCCTGGATCTCCATTCAATTAACACCCACCTGTAAATTTGAATGTTAGCCTCCAGAATCTCAGGAGCCAAATCTTTCAATAATCTCTCTCCAAATTTATAATATATATATTTATATATTTAATTTCTGTCTCTATAAAGCATCCTGAAATACATGCTCACACACAAAAAAAAATCCCACAGAATCCCATATCATGCTCCCATTACAGTAGTCTTCAACATCCTCAGTGGACCTGTGCCAAACTACATATGTAGAATTCTTGAAAACCAAGCAGTCTGCAATTGTGATTATAAATGTGTCTCTGAGAGCAAGAGTAATAATACAGCTGTCAGGTGCTTGCCTTAAGTGCAGCTAAGCTGGTTTGATCCCTAGCACCCAATATGGTCCCCTGAGCCGTACAAGGAATTGTTCCTGAGTACAGAGCCAGGAGTAAGCCCTAAATACTAGTGGGTGTGACCCTAACACAAACAAATAAGCAAAAAAGATGAAGGCTTTTTATTCACATGTGTAAAAGATTGAAAAATGTTGCATTATATCATTGTTCTTAAGCAAAAAAAAAAAAAACCAGAAATGAAACAAAAGATGCAAGATTCACGCTGTTTCAAGCTTATAAAATAAAACATTTGAGAAAAATCTATAATATGAAATCAAAATGAATCAAAGAGCATTTCAGAAGAGAAAATGGCAATGAAAGTTGAGGAAAAATTTAAAAGTTAAAATTAATATTCTTATAGCAATAAGTTATCATAAATTTTTCATTACAAAAGAACAAAAATAATTAGAAAGAATATATAATAAGAATAATGTCTTAAGTTAAAAACATTATGCTTAGAATTTTTAACTGTAATGAGTTATTTGAAGCTCATCTCAGACAATCTCCCAGAAGTACATCAAAAGACAAAATAGAACTAGAGGATCACATGAGATGGCAGAAAAAATGAAATGTTTTTTCAGATGTGATAGTTATTAAAAAGTTAACCTCAGGGTCATCATATTCATTTGTGACAGAAACAAAAACTAAACTCTATTAAATTTGTAGTTAAAAGATTAGACGCACACCAGTAGGAGCAAGTTAATATTTTTTAAAGTTAATAATAAATATTTTATCAGCAACATATAAAAATTCCATAGAAATATTATGGAAATTTTTTGATAGTTCCAAAGAAAATTTGTAAATTAAATAGTGAGAATAATAAATAAATAAGGATGTATGCTAAATAAAATATTCATAATACAATTGAAAATAATAAAATTTAAGTCCATAAACAATAGGTATAGAGATTATTCCAAAATAATAAGTACTAAATAGCTAATGTACATTGCATACCTCAATATTAATTTAAATATCATAGAGAAATTTAAATATAAGCACAGTAACTAAATACCTTAACACAAAAACAATACTTTCTTTTCTTTTTAATATAAAGGCTTCACACCTTTAAATTAGCTTAGTACCTGAAAGTCACTCAGTGATATGTATGTAGTCCTGGAACTTTAGACCTGAAGGTATTTAAAGGTTAACAGAAATACTTTTATGTTTATTAAATGGACAAATGTGACACATATTTAGGGGGATGGAACAATAACTCAGCAGGTAGTGCATTTGCCTTTCATATAGCGTATAGCATTTGATTCCCAGCATCCCATAGGGTCTATTGAGTTTGTTGGGAATATTTTCTGCTCTCAGAGCCAGGTGTAACAACCCCGAGCACCACCAAGTGTGGCTCAACTCCATTACTCCCACAAAAATGATATGTAGTCTAGCATGCTAAGTATTAAAAAAATTTTTGACTAATGGGAATAGACTACTATTGTTTGATTATATAAGTTTTACCGGTATCATTTTAGAAAGTAGCTAGACAATGCTTAGCAAATTTGAAGATTTTCAGTCTTTAGTTGAGATTTTTTTTTTTGTTTTGTTTTTGGGTCACACCCGGCAGTGCTCAGGGGTTACTCCTGACTCCATGCTCAGAAATTGCTCCTGGCAGGCACGGGGGACCATATGGGGCACCGGCATTCGAACCGATGACCTTTTGCATGAAAGGCAAACGCCTTACCTCCATGCTATCTCCCGGGCCCCTAGTTGAGATTTAAAACTAAATAAATCCTGCATTAGGAATCTACATATAAAGAAAATCATTTTCTATAGGAATCATTTTTTTAAATTTATCAAAAAATATGTGATGTGTATTTATGTATATTCAAAATAAACAAAAATATCTTGCATGAAAAATATAAACTTCACAATTAAGATAGTTAAAGAAGTAAAAGAAAATAATAAATTTGTTAGAAGAAAGTAGTATGTCAACTGAATTTATGAAATAATGGTAGTAATATAGTAAAACATAATGGTATATACATAAATTGGTATATAATGGTATATACATAAAATGGTAATAATATAGTAAAATAGCTTTGTTTTTAACTGGCTACATGTCTTTTTAAATAGTATGCTCTATAATTTAGGTATACTAGAGTATTTCTTAATTTTAAAAAGTTGGCAAGTGGATGATGAGAAATTAGTACTCACATCAAACAAGTCTGGAAAATGTTGAAATGGAATGAAATAATGAGGTAATATAGCAGATTAAAATAAAAGAATAAACTCATGTATTATTTTACAGATGGGCCAGACTTCAAGTGGATTTTTAAAACCAACAGGATAAAAATAGTGTAGAAAATAAAAAGAAAACTAGTTCTGAAAACAAGTGTTGGTATAGACTTAGAATTTTTCTACTGTTGGGAATAAGGCTTAGAAGATTTGAGTTCTCTTAATAGCACTCATAAAGAGAAGTACTTATATTTTCTTTAATGTATTTTTATGATTTCTGTTCTATTATATTGAGGTATTCATTCTAGTCTTTCATACATTTTGAATTAACTGTGTGTGATATGAGATTGGAGATATCATCAATAAACTGGTAAATATAACTTTCTATGAATCAATACATAAAAAACATAATCAAATGTAAATAATAAATACTGCATACAAATAAAGCATTTTGAACAATGTAAGAAACTAACATTAAAATAATAAAACACTCTACTAAATGGGAGAAAATTTATGCTACTAATTTAATAAATAATTAAATTCCAAGACATATAAATTACTCATTAAACTCAACAAAAAACGAAAATAAACAACCAACTTTTTAAAAATGGGGATAGATGAGAAGACACATATTAAAAAAATCAGAGAGTGTAAATCATAAATGTGTTCACCATCACTTGTTATGAGTAAACACACATATACAAGAATGAAACATCCCTTTGTGCCAGTGAGAGTAACCTACATAAAGATTATTCTTGATGGAAAATATGTGGTGAAAAAGAATCCCTCATTCATTATTGGTGGAATGCCATCTCACTGTACCCCTGGAAAACAGTAGAGAGACTTCACAAAATAGAATTTCCATTAGACCCAGTAATTTTATTCCTTCATATTTATTACCAAGTCTCAAAAATATATAAAAAATATACATGTACAGCATTGTTCAAGGAAGTACTGTCTACAATAGTGAAAAGCTACAAACAACCAAGATATTAAACAATATGACTAACTAAGGAAATTGTGGTATATATATACAACAAAATTTTACTCAGATACAAAAAAACAAGGTAAGATTTTGCCATCTGTTACAACTTGTATTGTACTGTCATGGTACACAAAGTAAATTAGATGGAGGACAAATACAGGATGATCAAACTCATTTGTGGTACATGTAGAAACAAAGCAAGGAAATAGACATTATCTTAAAAACAATCCATAAATTTTTATTGGTAACTGATATTAAAAAGATTTGAGGGTTGTGGATTAGGCTTATCAAATGAATAGGATGACTAGAAATGACATAGATAGTTATGGAAATGAAGCTTTGGTCGTGGTAAAAGTAGAGTACCTCTGTAGACCAAAGCATAAATAAAACTATTGTAACAATGTTAAAGAAACTGAAAAATAATTTTTGGGGGGGCCACAATTGGTGACGCTCATTGAGTACTCCTAGCTGTGCACTCAGAAATTGCTCCTGGTTTGGGGGACCATATAGGACTCCGGGGGATCAAAAGGCAGTCTGTCCTAGGCTAGTGCAGGCAAGGCAGGCATGACTCCAGTCCCTAAAAAATAATTCTTAATCTGCATTTTCAAGCACTTTTTAATTCTTTTTTTTTAACTTATAGAGCAAACATATTTTCCTATATTTGGTTAATTTTTAATTCTTCTATGAATCAATTTTATTCATAAATAAGAGAATTCCCATGGGTGTATTGTACATAAAAATATAAAATGAAGTCAAATGTTACTAATAATCAAAACTAATTAATTTTCATTCTCTAGTTATATGCTTTATTTTAGTTACATTTTACATTATTTACATTTTACAATTACCAGGTGTTTTTCCATTTCTAAGTCAAGATAAAATTTAGTAAAACTATACAGATTATTTATTTTAATGATAATATGATTTAAGTAACTTCTAAATAAGCAAAAGTAATATCTAAATACTGAAACGACTCAATACCATGTCAATCACCTTGGTAGAGTTTATCAGGGTCACATGATAGAGAATCATTATATATAAAGTTTTTACCAGACAAAAATTTGTTTTAATAATCATCTTAAGATAAATATTTACCATATCAACTACATAATTCCAATAGTGTTCCTTTAATATAATGCATGATACAGATTTGACTTTTAAGTACAAATATACAATTATATATAATTTGCCTTAATACATCACCAATGCTAAATGGTGTGATATTGGAATTAGAGCCGAGAATAACCAATAAATAAAGAGTTAATTTATTTTAATTTAAACAATAGCATAATTTGAACAGTAAAGAAAAATAAACTTTTCTTAGCATTTAGTTTTATTATTTGTCATCTTCAATAGTACAGTTTGGAAATCAGGAATAAAAAACAAATACAATTTCATAAATATGAACTTTTAGGGTACTTTTCTTGAGATATAAAAGAAGCTGAAGAGAGGGTAATACCAGTAAAATAAAAATAGGAAAAACTACAAAATGTAACATATGTATATTATTTTCTATTCCTTTGCCCTAGTAATAGTGAACAAACTTGTTATGTTAGTTCTCAATGTAGTTATTTCTCTAACTGCACTCACGACTCTTAGTGGTGAACTTCATATCTTGAGTCAGTTAGTCCGACCCTCATCTCTAGAAATTATTTCAATGTCTTTAATTATTCTTAAAACCCATAGATGAGTGAGACTATACTGTGTGTGTCTCTCTCTGAGTAATTTCACTTAGTATAATAGATTCCATGTACATCCATGTACAGGAATTTCTTACATCTGTGTAATGCTAGATTCTAGACTGTGTTGATACTACCTGGAAGTATTTTGTTTTGGTTCTGTTGTTTTTTTTTGTTTTGGTTTGTTTGTATGGGAAAACACACCCATGCATGCTCAGGAGTTACTCCTGGCTTTGCACTCAGGAATCATTTCTGGTGGCCTCAGAGGACCATATGTTGTGTGGTGAATAGAATCCAGATCAATTATGTGCAAAGAAAGTGCACATATACCCGCTATACTAATAACATTTGCCCCAACCTGAAAGTTTTGGGCAGTGCTTAACAATGTGAGTTTTAACAATGTGAATACCATTGCATCTTAGTGCATCTCATGTGCACATTGAAGTATAAGGAATTCTCCAGTCACTGAAAGAAAGTAAATGGAACACAAGCTGGAAATCTGAGTAGAGTAACAGCAGATTATCCAAGATTTATTTATAGGACCAATTTGGCTATGTTCATCTCAATCAGGGGTGGCGAATAAGTTCGACACAAAGAGCCAAAATTTTAAACTGAGAATTAGAGAGCCACACTACCTAGTGATCTGCCAAAACACACAAACACTCACACAAAGGCATCTAATTTTAACAATAATCTATTAAACACATATTGCATTTTGCCATTTTGAGTGAGGGTCAAAATCCTGCAGTGATGGTGAGGGTGTGCTGCATCCTCCACACTAAGAACTAAGGGCAAGATGTGATCCTCCCCCCCCCCCCCCCAGCTCACTGGCCTGTGTAGTTGTTTCCGAGGGATGGAAGAAAGGAGGACGCAGCCTGGGGGCAGGACTCCGTGCTCGGAGATCTCTCCTCAGAGGTCCCTCAGAAGCAGCAGAACAAAATTCAAACTTGGCAAAGAGCCACAGTAGACAAAACCATGATAAGAGGCAAAGAGCCACATTCATTTTGACCGGGAGTAGCATGGGGCTCGAGAGCCACGTGTTCGCCACCTCTCAATAATCTTGGATGATTGATTTACATTGTACAACTATTTCCAAACTCTAATTGTAGATATTATATTCTCTCTATTTTGATAATTTCTCATTAGGCAAGACATGTTTGAAGTAGAGGCCAGAGCGATGATGCAGCGGTAGGGCGTTTGCCTTGCCACCGGCTGATCCTGGGTAGATCGGCAGACTGTGGTTAGATTCCCCAGTGTCCCATATGGTCCCCCCAAACCAGAAGCTATTTCTAAGTACAAAGCCAGGAGTCACGGGGTGTGGCCCAAAAATTAAAAAATGAGTAAATAAATAAAAGAAATGTTTGAAGTAATTACATACAATAAAGAGTAGATGGGTACTTTTCAGAATCCATATTAAAGTCCTATAAACATTTTTACTGATGATATAATGAATCATCAATAAGTGTAAAATTTATGAACCAGAGCAATAATATGGGGGCATTCATTGTACGTAACTAGCACAGGTTTTAATCCCCAGTCCTTCATATAGTTCCTAGGGTATGCCAGGAGCAAATTCTGAGTGCAAAGCCATTAGTAAACCCTGAAAACCACCATCTGTGGCCCAAACACACACACACACACACACACACACACACACACACACACACACACCTCTTAATTGGGTTTAAACCTTATACACATGATGGCACATCTAATAAATAAATAAGTCAAATTTGAATAAAGATTTTCTCCTTTAGTCCTATTCTACTCTGTAATGGGAGCTGGTAGGCTCATATCTAATACTTCCACTGGGATTCAAAGTGAAGATATTTAAGATATTTAAGTGGTAAGACTGGACCTAAAGCATCTCTGTCTGACCATGTGACCAATGTGGATCTAAAAATGAGGAGCTACTCACCACTCCCATCTGCAAACAGAAGTCTAGCTGCCAGGCATGCCCAGCCAATAGCCAAAAGGCCCATTGACAGCCGGATCAGAAGACTTACTGTTCTAAATGAATTTAATAAAGTTTCGTTGAAGGATGAGATGTATAAGTTTTCTTTATTGGTGAAGTCAAGTACTCTTTATTGACACTTAGAAAGATGTGAGTAGGGGCCCGGGAGATAGCATGGAGGTAAGGCGTTTGCCTTTCATGCAAAAGGTCATCGGTTCGAATCCTGGTGCCCCATATGGTCCCCCGTGCCTGCCAGGAGCAATTTCTGAGCATGGAGCCAGGAGTAACCCCTGAGCACTGCCGGGTGTGACCCCCCCCAAAAAAAAAGATGTGAGTAGAATAAAGCAAAATATGTGTTTAAGAGAGAACACAGGCTTCTTCAGAAAGGAAATAGGCAAATAAAGAAGAAAGCGAGATACATGTTCATGGGAGAAATTGAACATAGAAAGTGCAAGTCTAAAAAAATATATGTATGTATATATATATATATCTTTAATCAACATAAAATTAAAAGATGTGTACTTTATTTTTGCAGCAAGGTGTAGCTTTTTTTTTTTGGTTTTTGGGCCACACCTGGTGACGCTCAGGGGTTACTCCTGGCTATTCGCTCAGAAGTCACTCCTGGCAGGCACGGGGGACCATATGAGGAACCGGGGGATCGAAACGCGGTCCGTCCTAGGTTAGTGCAGGCACCTTATCTCCAGTGCCCCAGGTGTAGCATTTTTATAACTACTTCTGTAGCAGAAACTAAATAAAGGTTATGTAAGTTTCATGTAAATATATGAATAAGAAAGATTTGGTACTTGAATTTTGTAGTGGAGCTAAAATATATTGATAATTTCCTTAAAAGCTTTTCATTTTCAAGAGATTCTAAATTGCATTAGCAGAGTTTCAGTCCTGACATGACATTAAATTTTATCCTCTGTGCATTTATAAATATGAAATTTAGTTTTTCTCAGCCCCACTTCATGGGGCTCAGTGTTTTGACAAATATTATTCACTTTAATTTGTAGTGATTGATTCTTATAGCTATTATTAGCTATAAGAACAAGCTGCAACATTCTTAGTAATGCAGAAGAAATTGCATGATTTACTTAATAAGGGTGGAACTTGGTTGTGCTTTTAGTGGTAATTAAGAGTATATAATTTGACAGTTTTTCGCTGGTCACCACAAGCATCTGCTTGTCCACCTCGTAGTCCTAAAACTTTGCTTGCAAGAGCTTAAGAATATGAATTACTGGGGCCCGGGAGATAGCATGGAGGTAAGGCATTTGCCTTTCATGCAAAAGGTTATCGGTTCAAATCCCGGTGCCCCATATGGTCCCCCGTGCCTGCCAAGAGCAGTTTCTGAGCATGGAGCCAGGAGTAACCCCTGAGCACTGCCGGGTGTGACCCAAAAACAAAAACAAAAAACAAACAAAAAAAAAGAATATGAATTACTTAAGTCACAGACAGTAAAATCTTCAAAAATAACTCGTCTTTTGAAAATAAAGTTTTTATTTATTTTTGGTTTGGGGCCACAACTGACAGTGCTCAGGAGTTACTCCTGGCTCTGTGCTCAAGAATTACTTCTGATAGTGCTTTGGGGACTATATGGGATGTCTGGAATTGGTTTACAAACTGCTGAATACAAGGAAAACATCCTACCTGCTGTGCTATCATCCAACCACAAGTGAATATTTTAACCAGGCAAGTAATGCTGCAACTATTCTTTTAGTAAACTTGAATAAAATAGTAACATATGCCATAAAAAATTTGATAATCATTATCCACAAAATAATGAAATACAGAATATTCATTTGATAGATTTTGGCCCTCAAATATTTATCAATTTTATATATCTTACATTTTTAAAACATGACATAATTAACTTGAAATATATTTATAATATATATTAAACTTCAATATAAATGTATGATTTTTAATCATCTATTAAAAGATGGTGGTTCAAGGTTAGAGATCTTGTAAATGTTAAAATACTTGTCTTAAACATGGCTGACGCCAATTCAATTTCTGGAAGTGTTTAAGGGTGGCCCAATTCCACTGGCAGTGATTCTTGAGCACTGAGCCAATAGTAAGACCTGAGCACCAGCTGGTCTGGCCCAAACAAAAGAAAAAATTTTAAAAAAGATAGAAGATAGATTACAATATTTAACACTGTGTAATGGAAACTTTATTCAAAAATGATAATTTATCCATATAAGTCTATCCAGTTTGTTGATGAGGGAACATTAGCTTAACAATGAGTTTAAAATAATTAATCAACTTTCATGTCGATAATTCTCTGTTGCAGGTCTTGGATTTATGAATGATAAATCAATTCAGAGGACTGATCATAAAATAATAATTTTAACAATATAAAATAATTATTTTCAATTACAATAAACAGAAAGCTAGAAAATATGATGTTGATTGTAGGTCACCTACTAACCTCTTGGGGGAGCTCATTTCATTCTGTCCTCAAGGAGAAATGCTTTAAGTTGATCCAGGGAAAATTGAAATTCTGATAGACATGAAATCATTATGCCAATAGGTAAAATTTTAGAGAAGATATCAAAGAAAGTCTGAGCGTATTTCCTTTATGGAGATTTGTTAACTTCCTTGCTTGCTGAAAATAGCTTAGAGATACCTTTTGAAATGATCCAATGAGCATGATACATAATATACATAAATGTTTTAGAGAAATTGATTTAGGCAAACTTTACACCCTGCCAGAATAAAAAAAATATTGCCATTGTGGCTTTCAAAAATCTCTGCATGAAGTCAGTTATATTATTTAAAATTTAATTAACATAATAGAAAAGAATAGCAAGCTAACCACAGCTTTTAATATATTTTGGCATAGTTTCTAAGACTGTAAAGTAGTTGGAAGTCTGAAATTGGAGCATTAGTATTAATGAGTGTGTATATTTGCTAAATGTTCACTTATTATTTATTATTTTTGAGGTGAGACATAATAGTGGAATTGCTAGGAACACTAACCAGGCATATTGCACAACCTGTTGCAATTTTTTTCTTTAATTATTACAAGTCATAATTGGTCTTTATTTCCCAACAAAACGGTATATTATTTACCAAATATTATACCAAATAAAAGATTTATGCTCTTTCATGAAACAATTTAAAAATTATAGGATTTAAGATATTGGATACCACACAGGGGTTTTCCTGTAATTCTTCTATTAAGTATTAATTAATACAGGTATATTAAAAAGTTACTGAGGTGTAAGAAAGACATCCATTAGCATATATAAAAATTATGGATAATTCTGAAAACTTGTTTCAGTCTGGGAATTGTTTCTGATAGGGCACTCAGTGTAGAAAACTTCTTAATACTTAGGCTATCATGTCATGTTTGTGGAAGGTTATGTGAGTCCTAATTTAAAAGAATATCTCATAGTCAGAGAGATCTTACAGTAGGTAATGCTTTTGCTTTGCAATCACCTAACCTTGGTTCTAACCATAACATCATATGCTATTGCTGCCACTTCTACCACCACCAACATAAAATGGTTCCTCTCATTTTATTGAGTAGAACATAGGTATAAGAATCAAGAATGCAAAAACAGCCACTCAAAATAAGCCTTAAGAATATATAAATTAACATGAAACAGTTTAGCACCAGGCCAGTAGTAAAATATACACATATTGTTTAGCAAACATTAAAATATATATATGTATATATATATTTAATCTAAATAAAAGGGAGAATGTATCTCACAGTGTAAACAAAATCCACTCAGTAAAGTTACTTATCCCAAAATTTGTCTTTGATTTTCTGTGTAGATATATAGAATAGGTTATCTAAAGTCATTGAATCTGCATATGAACAGCCATGTAGGTAATAAACCAAAATATTTGTATAATATTTTAATTTTCCCTATCTAACAATCATAGAATCAAATACTTTAGATCTGAGGGGCTGGGTGTATCTCCCCCAAAAAACAATACCTTGAGAGTATTAATATCATGTTTTTATAAGGAGTCAAAATTATGATTTCTGTAGTATTCACCTATAAATTTGTGACTAACTCCAGCATTTAATGTCTTCTAAAAGTGTGTAAAATAAGATTTGGAAGGTATTTTGGCATGCATGCACCTATGCTAACATTTAAAAAATGAAATACGTTTCTCTTCAATCACACATGAAATTACAATGAATATTTTAAATATGTCAAAACTAAATTTTAATCTCACTTCAGGAGAATATTTAGTAATTCAAAGAGTTATAAATGTTACTCCCCTTTTAATTGGTCCACATATTTATAACAGTTCCAATTAAAAAGTCATATAGTTTTCCATTTACAAATGATATTTCCATTTCAATGCATTTGTCTTAGCAGAAAGTAAAAATTTAAATTCATTTCTTGCTAAAATAGCCAGCTGAAATTACTAACTGTGGATTAAATTCTCTGAAGCATTCATTATCCATTTATTAAATCATCATGCAGTTCATTAACAAGAGTTTGGGCAGAGTATAAAGCAAAGAAAAAAGCAGTTTGTAAAAAAATGTGTTAAGCATTACAAACATTTTCTCAGTTGCATTTCATCATTATGTCTGTCCAATCAACTTAGAATTGAGTTGCTCACACTTTGATATGCAAACAAGTTCCTTTTTCACTAACAGACCACCCACTAGAATTCATCTAAATTCTCATTAGTTGATTTGAAAATGAGAAATAAGGCAGTGGAATGACAGGTGTAAAATTCGTTATTAAATTTATAATGAAGTTGAACAAAAAATTATACTTACCAGAGATAACTAAGTATACACCAGGTATGTACATTATACATGCATCTGGCATCTCTAGGGATATTTAGAATTTTGGGCTACACCGAGTAGTGCTTGAGGGCTATACTTAGCTTTGTGACCAAAATCATCTTTATTCAAAGAAAACAAGTTAAATACTGTGATAGGTCATCATTGAATTCTTCTTATATCCGAAGGAACTCTAATAGCATTATCATTTTCAGATGACACTAAATATTATTCTGAATATATAATAATAATGAACTAAGATTCTTTCTGTTCATACCCTCAAAAGAAGCATACTAGGATCCTCATACTCAATAGTGTGCTTATACTGTTAATTACTACGTACTTTCAATATGGGAAAATAAATGAAAAGTATATGTAAACATAACCTTAATTCTGAATAAAATATTATAAACTATTAAAATATTTTGTTTTTGATTTTGGATGTCTACTCCAATTAAGATATAGGAATACATGAAACAAATGTATTGCCTTGTGGCAGTAAGGCAGACATAGATATGTTGAATTGGGTAATTTTATAAGAACATTAAAAAAACAGTGGAAATATGGATATTTAATAAACTAAGTTCTATATACAGATGAATCCCTTATGAATATCATAGTACCATTTCCATACCTAAGTTCATGGGATTTATTGTGAAAATAAATAAACAAAACAGGTGGCCTAGCTTAATTGATCAACAGTCAGTTAAGATTATTTTTTAAAAATAAGTATTAAATATTCCATTGTCTATATGTACCACAGTTTCTTTAGCCATTCATCTGTTGAAGGGCATCTTGGTTGTTTCCAGAGTCTGGCTATTGTAAGTAGTGCTGCAATGAATATCGGTGTGAGGAAAGGGTTTTGTATTGTATTTTTGTGTTCCTAGGGTATATTCCTAGGAGCGGTGCAGCATCAGGAGAGATGAAGTCATGAAATTTTGCTATACATGGTTGTACATGGAATCTATTATGCTTGTACATGGACTCTATTATGCAGAGTGAAATAAGTCAGAGTGAGAGAGATAGATGCAGAATATCCTCACCCATCTATGAGTTTTAAGAAAAATAAAAGACATTCTTGCAATATTTTTCAGAGACAACAGAGAGGAGGGCTGCAAGTTCCAGCTCACTACATGAAGCTCACCACAAAGAGTGAGATAGATATGCAGATAGGATGCAGATAGAGACATAACTACATTGAGAACTGTCATAACAATATAAATGAATAAGAGAAGTGGAAAGCCTTTCTAGAGGACAGGTGGGGGAAGGGAGGGGAGGAGGGAGATTTGGGACATTGGTGTTGGGAATGTCACACTGGTAAAGGGGGTGTTTTTTACATGACTGAAACTTAACTACAATCATGTTTGTAATCAAGGCGTTTAAAGATATTAATAAAAAAACAAGTATTAAAAAGCTAGATGTCTAGACATGACAATCCTCTCATCCTAAAGATTTGCTGTGTAAAAGGCACTAGAGATGGGATTAAAAAATAGAAAGTCTTCATGAATAATTTTGCTATTATAATCTTTGATCAGGATATCCTACCCCTCTAGCTGGCAATAAGACTCTTCACCCCTTGGACCATCCAAAAGCCAATATGGCGTTTTACAGATGACTGGCTGATAGAACCACGACTGGACTGTAGGTATCCTGTGACCAATAAAAAAGCCCTAGTCTAGGGTTCGAGCTAAGTCCTACACAACAACTATGATCTCCAGTTCCAAACATCCGTCTGAGACAATTGCAATGGAGTGTTTCTTCTGGAACCATAATGAAAGACTAGCCT
>PVKC010013802.1:0-22632 GCA_004027635.1 Crocidura indochinensis | reverse complement strand
ATTTCTGAGTGTAGAGCCAGGAGTAACCCCTGAGCGCTGGCAGGTGTGACCCCCCCCCAAAAAAAAAGAAAGATAAATACAACATAAACTGCCTTTTTTTAATTTGTGGGGGTTCGCCTCCCTGGCAGTGTTGGAAATTCAAAGGCCAAAACTTACTATGACAACTGGTCTAATATCCGAGCCCTTGCTTTAGCTTTTTGAGAACTATCTTAAGATGCATACCCAGGGGCCGGGGAGATAGCATGGAGGTAAGACGTTTGCCTTTCATGCAAAAGGTCATCAGTTCGAATCCCGGTGCCCCATATGGTCCCCCGTGCCTGCCAGGAGCAATTTCTGAGCATGGAGCCAGGAGTAACCCCTGAGCACTGCTGGGTGTGATCCAAAAACTAAAAAAAAAAAAAAAAAAAAAAAAAAAAAAAAAAAAAAAAAAAAAAAAAAAAAAAAAAAAAAAAGATGCATACCCAGTTAGAATCAGAAATATAGGAAAGGGGCTGGAGTGTTAGTACAGAGGGGTAGGGTATTTGTTTCACAGATGGTCAATCTGGTTTAATCCCTAGCATCCTATTTGGTCCTCTGAGTCTGTGAGAAATAATCTCTGAGCACTGCCAGTTATGCCTTCAAAACATAAAAAACAAAACAAATAAAAATGAAAAGAGAAAAATTCTAAATGATTACAAGAATGATAATTATTATTTAACATATAATGCAACTTAAATACAAATTATTCATATTAAAAGTAAAATCTTCCCCTAAAATGGGGGCCTGAGCGATAGCATGTGGCTGACCCAGGATGGACCCAGGTTCGATTCCTGGCATCCCAGATGGTTCCCTGAGTCTACCAGGAGTGATTTATGAGCACAGAGTCAGGAGTAACCCCTGAGCACCACCAGGTGTGGCCCAAAAATCCCCCCCCCAAAAAAAAACTATTCAGGTACACTTAAAGGAAATAAAATATTCTTAATATTTGTTTTATACTACCACCTACCTTAAAAATTATAATATTTTCTACAGTAGTGCCTCTACTATGAGCATAATTCAAGGCAACATCAACATGTCTAAATACATAAATTCCAAGAAGAGGATTTCCTAAAACTTTCAATGGAGATGCTTTGGTGCTTAACCCTTTATGATATATCTCAGCCACATTACTCCGAGGAAGTGCTATAAAGCAGAAATGTTCCTCCAGGTCTCTTCCATGTCTTCCACTCTCACGCATCTCTGACCTAAAGCAGAACAATGTGAATTAAGAGTGCCAACAGAATTTTCAAGATGATAAATACTCAATTTAGTTAGTAAGTAAGATAATTACTAACATATTCAGAGGTGCCACTATTCTGGGGTTAAAAAGTCAGTCTGGAGGTGGAGGCTGGAGGTGTTTCTCAGGATGGTTCACCTGTTTTGTAACAGGTGCAAAATCAAACATGAGTTAGATCCCTGGCAACTTCCCACGCATGCACAGAGCAAGATTCCAGCAGAACTGTTAATTTAGGGATCCTGGTACCATGACAAATAGTGTGGTGTATCCAGCACACCACAAGCAACTGTTAAGACTCTCAGCGAGCACTGCAAAAATGTCTTTGAGCACCACAACTAAAGAGTGTCACTGCTGAGGAACTTTTATCCTGGAATGCAAGCATTATTCTAGTTGTCACAATAATCAAAGTAACAACAAAGACTAAGAAAGGGGACTAAAGAAGTTAGGCTGAAGACAATCTAAAGAAAACATTCAGAAGTAGCTATTTGTTCAGGAATATGGACTACAAGTTTAAAGCTTGTGTTTTCTTTGCAGGGCCATACCCAGCAGTGTTCAGTGTTTATTTCTGGCATTTCTAGCTCTGTGCTTAGGACGATGGCAGATGATGCCAGGACTCTACTTTGTGTATGAGGACCTCACTCTGTGCATGTGGTGGGCCTGGGGATTGAATATACAATCAGTTGGGAAGGCAGGAGTTGTAAAGTCATTGATCTGTTCGTCTGGGCACAGATCATCTCTTTTTTTTTTTTTTTTTCTTTTGATGGATGTAACCATCAGGGGGCTTATCTCTGGATTTTCTTTTTTTGTTTTGCTTGTCTGTTTGTTTGGGGGCTAGCATTAGTTAAGCCAGGAGTAGAGAGATAGGGGTTAAAGTACTTGTCAGGGAACCAAGAGTATAATTGATGGTAAACCTGGAATCAATCTCTGCACCCTAAATGGTTCCCTGAACACACCAACAGTGACCTTAAACAAAACTGGGTACCTGTGACCTAATATAAAGGTTCAAATCCAGTGTTTACTGTTGATTTTCTGCCTGGGTTAAATTGATAAAATTAATACACTGGAATCCTTTCTCCATTATTGAACTGTGTTATTCCCTTCAGATCTCTTAGCATGTGCTCAATATAGTTAGGTGCTCTGATGTATGCTGGTATATTTATGATTTCTATATTCTTTTATGTTTGTATTAATGTACTTTTGCTGATTTTATACTTAGGAGACAGTATATAGATAAGAATTGCGATCCATGCTTTTGCATAGATCATAGACTTATAAGTTTATAAGGTATTGATATAAAGTCAGAGTTAATCAGTATTTATCAAAATGTTCTCTTTCATGACTCTTGTGCTAAGCATTCTGATTTTTCTCTTCTGGTTTTAAGGCTATTTACTAAAATTATTGAGATTTTGTTTTGGGTCCATATCCAGTGGTGCTCGGGGACTAATGGTTCAGTGTTTGAGGTCACATCCAATGGAGCTTGAGGGATCACTGGCATGAGAAGAACATGAACCTTTGGTTAAATTTAAGTTCTCTAGCCTCTTTGAGTCATATCCCCAGCCCACATAATTTATTTAAAAATTGAAATAAAAATTTAAACTAACGGGCTGGAGAGATAGCATGGAGGTAGGGCATTTGCCTTGCATGCAGAAGGACGGTGGTTCCCATATGGTCCCCAGAGCCTGCCAGGAGCGATTTCTGAGTGTTGAGCCAGGAGTATCCCCTGAGCACTGCTGGGTGTGACCCAAAAAAAAAAACCCCAAAAAAACTAAACAAGTGTCTACTTTAGACTCAGTTTCATACTATGGTTATATCAGAAAGATTTAACTCACAATGTAGTAGGGGAAATTAGAAAAAAAGCAATCATATTGTGTATGGTAATTCCCACAAATAAGTAAAAATAAGTATGGAAGCCAAATACATCTGTCTAGTAGAATAAATGACAATACATAAATATAAATCCTATTCATTTTGGTCTTTTAGAATGTTCACCATACATTGGTTAGCAGGTAATTTAATTTTTTCTGAAACATTAATAAGGAGAAAAATAAGTTGAAAAATATTAAGCAGGGGGTCATTATAAAAATTTATCCAACATCTAGTGTGCTCAGGAGCTCCTTTCAGCTTGGTAGTTGGGGTCACCGTGGCAGTGCACAGGGACCATGTGGTGCCAGGAATTAAATTTAGACCTTCTTCATCAAAGCTTAATCTTCTCCAGCCATAAAAGGACAACAATTTTATGTACCAAAAGGAATCAAAATAAAAGTTATAGTAGTTCACTTTTGGTTGACATGTTATTGCAATTTAGAAGGGACAGGACATATCTAACATGTTTTACTCTTGCTCAAAACTGTGGTCTTCAGAGAAAAGAACATGGCAACAACTAATTCTGTCATTTCCACCAACTCTACAAATTGACATCAAGTGGTATAGCATATTTGAGTCAAGAAGATTTTAAACAAAAACAGGGACACGGAAATAGCAACATCTAGACTGCATGCTTTGGCCTCAGAGGCCTGGGTTTGAGCAGAGTAGCTCCTGAGCATTTCAAACCCCAAACACCACAAAATTAGTTCTGAACATCACCAAGCTTTTTAGGTCTTTAGGAAGTGCCATTAGGAAAGGAGGAAATGGCAAGTTTAGAAAATGAAAATGATAATAAACCAAACTGTTGCACAAAATCTACACCTATCAATGCAAAATGTTCTTTTTGTTTTAGTGGAGAAATAGTATTTATTATATATTAAATAAAATATAAAACTAAGACAAAAGAGTTAATGCAGAAATCTGCTTATATGCTTATTATTTTTCTTTTCTTTTTTCTTTTTTGGGCCATACCCAGTGACACTCAGGGGTTACTTCTGGCTATGCACTCAGAAATCACTCTGGCTTGGGGGACCATGTGGGATGCCAGGGAAAGAACCGAGGTTCCTACTGGATCAGCTGCATGGAAGGCAAATGACCTACCGCTACACTATCACTCTGGTCCCTGCCTATTATTTCTTTCTTTCTTTTTTTTTTGCATGTGCCTACTGACCATCTATTTGTATTTCTATTTTTTAATTTTTATGACTATTATTTCTTAGTAAGTTAACATAAAAGAACATGTTTTCCAAAAAAGCAAAAAAATGTATTTTTAAAAAATGTCAGAAAGAGTTCTTGTGCAGTGCTTACCAAAATAGGCTATATTGGGGCCGGAGAGATAGCATAGAGGTAGGATGGTTGCCTTTCATGTGGAAGGATGGTGTTTCGAATCCCGGCATCCCATATGGCCCCCTGAGCCTGCCAGCAGTGATTTCTGAGCGTAGAGCCAGGAGTAACCCCTGAGCACTGCAGGATATGACCCTAAAACAAAAACAAACCAACCCCCCCAAAAAACAAAAACAAAATAGGCTATATGACTTCTAGGTGCACTGTAATAATGTAGGGATATAACTGGGAAGTTTAATTAGGAGGGGTGCTTTCCTCTTCGTTCATTTGCAGCTTTCTAAGGGTAGGGTGCTGAATAATTCTCCCCCCCCCAAAGTGGGTAGGTAGGCCAAATAAATTCAGGAACCTCTCTCTAATCAAATGGTGTAGTTGAAAATAGCCAGATCCAATCTGTCCTAAGTAAACTAAACTCAATTCAGTCTCAAAATGGTGAATAAGAAAAATGTTATCTTCTGAAAGCTTTCATTTCTGTTTTATAGTATGTAGGTGGCAAAAACGACCTACCAGAGGAAAATAAATGTGCTTATGTGTGCTTCTGAAAAATGTATGAAGAATACAAATTAGGCCCAGGAGGAATAGAGTGATAGTACTTGCCTTGCACGTAGCTGACCCCGGTTTGCTCCCCAGATCCTCATATGGTCTGCTGAGTTCGCCAGGAGGGACACTTCAGTGCAGAGCAAAGAGTAAGCCCTTGGGGGGCCGGGCGGAGGCGCTGGAGCTAAGGTGCCTGCGCTAACCTAGGACGGACCGCGGTTCGATCCCCCGGTGCCCCATATGGTCCCCCGTGCCTGCCAGGAGCGACTTCTGAGTGAATAGCCAGGAGTAACCCCTGAGCGTCACCGGGTGTGGCCCAAAAACCAAAAAAAAAAAAAAAGAGTAAGCCCTTACCATCAGTGGGTATAGTCCCCAAACAAAACAAAACATTATGGTAAAAAAAAAGCAGGGTTGGCTTGCAATAGCCAACCAGAGTTTGATTCCCATCACCTTATATGTTCCCTGAGCATGCCAGGAGTGATTTCTGAGAACAGGGCCAGAAGACTTAGCATCACCAGATGTGCACTCCTTCCCACCCCAAAAATGAAAAGAAAGTGACTGAAGCAATGGCTCCATTAATATATAAAATATTAATCAAATACCACTTAGCTATTCACTATTACATATGGTTAAGAAGGTGAAAAAATGAGTACACCAATTCCTTACTTATTTTAATATTAATAACAAATTGCAAAGAAACAATAAATTCAAGTAAGTCTTCAAAGGGAAAGTGAAAATAGTAAAATTCCAAATTTCCTTAGGTCAGGTAACTCACCTCTTAGAAGTAAATTTTTTTTCTAGATACTCATTGTGAACCAGTTTCGTGTCTCCAAATTGCCATGATGATTGTAGGTCACAGCTTACATCAAGCCGGCACTGATTAAGAGTATCATGGATGAAACTGTACTCTCTAGTATTGGTGTAACAAGATGACAAGTAAACTACAGGAAAGAATAAGAAGTTATTTATGTATAAAGTGATATTGCTGTTTACCCGGGACTACATGTGGTAGAGTGCCCACTAGGGACTGAACTAGCTAGCAGTCTCAGTCTTGCAAGACAGGAGCTCAATGATCTAGACTCCAGGCCCCACATCACAAACTTCTTCAGCTTACAACCACTAGGCTGCATTTCAGCACATAGCACTACACAGTGGGGGCCATTTTAAACAGCACAGCCAGTGGCAACAGTGCAAAAAGCACAGCACTAGATGATGAAATGGACACATTTTTAACAATATGAGCACTGGAACCAGGAGCAAATTATTTTCCCTCAACAGGGAACGTGTATATTGAGTGACTCACATTACACATACCCACAGATGACTATGGAAACACTGAAGTTATTTGTGGGTCATGAACAAATTTCAGCAAACAGAAGAATTCATCAATGTGAAACTCATGACAAATGAGGACCAATTATATGTAATAGTTGAAGGCAACTTTCAGACATACAAATCTAACAAAACAGGAATTCTCTTATTTTAGAGTATATATTTCAAATGTATTAAAGTAATATTGGTTGCTGAAGCTATAATACAGCAGGCATGGTGTTCGTCTTACATGCATCTGACCCAGGGTCGGTCCCTAGCATCCCACATGGTCTCTTGAGCACCACCAGGAGTAATTCCTAGTGAAAAACCAGCCCTGTGCACCACAAAGTATGCCCCACAATCCAAAGGAAGGGAAAAGAAGAAAAAATAGAGGGAGGGTGATAGGGTGAGAGGGGAAGAGAGGGAGGGGTAAAGGGAAAAAAAAAAGAGATGATAGAAAGGTTGTCCCTTTAAATTTTCAGAAACCAATGGATTGTTTTGGCTTGGTTTTATCTGTCCTCTATTTAAATAGTAGTTCTTTTTATTTAAGAATCAACAGGCTGAATTAATCCCAAAAAAGATATAAAATATTACAACCCACTGGATTTCAAAAATTACTCACTTTGTTTATTGATATACAGCAAACCACGGGTATGTGGAATATCTTTATTTCTTTTTTAAAATTTTTATCTAAAATCTTTAAGCACCATGATTACAAATATGATTATAGTTAGATTTCAGTCATAAACAGAACAACCCCCTTCACCAGTGCAATCTTCCCACCACCAATGCTCCCCATCCCCTTTCCACCCCCTGTCTGTATTTGAGACAGGCATTTTACTTCTCTCACTCAATAAAACAGTTATGATATTTGTTAGTATAGCTATTTCCCTAACCACTCATTACTCTTTGTGTTGAGCTTCATATTGTGGCTGGCCCTTCCGGCCATCATCTCTATTGTCTCTGGGCATTATTACAATAATGTACTTAATTTTTTTGTTTGTTTTGGGCCACACAGTGACACTCAGGGGTTATTCCTGGGTATATGCTCAGAAATTGCTGCTGGCTTGGTGGGCCATATGGGATGCCATATGGTGTCCTTAATTTTTCTTAAAACCGGTGAGATTATAAAATCAGTGAGATTATGCTGTGTCTATCTCTCCCTCTGACTTATTTCACTCAGCATAGTAGATTCCATGTACATCCACATACAGGAAAATTTCATGACTTCATCTCTCCTGATGGCTACATATTTCATTGTGTATATATACCAGTTTCTTTAGCCATTCATTTGTTGAAGGGCATCTTGGTAGTTTCCAGAGTCTGGCTATTGTAAACAGTGCTGCAATGAATATAGGTGTGAGGAAGGGATTTTTGAATTGTGTTTTTGTGTTCCAAGGGTATATCCTTAGAATCTTTGTCCCAATTCATTTCCAAACTTTTCAGTTGTTCTAAATAATTTTTCATTAATATATGTATAATTTTAATTGTTATAAAACTTGACTTTTTCATAAGATAATTTGGACCAGTGGTCTTTATTTTTCAGCTAATTTTAAATGAATATAGACTAACAGGAACTTGTAGAGGTATACAGAAAAGTCCTGTGTACCCTCTTAACCCAATTTCCTCACTGGAAATATTTTACTTAATTATAAGAGTATCAAAATAGAAAAAATAACATTAGCAAAATCCAAAGACCTTAGTAAGAGTTTAACAGTTTTATGTCACTTATGAGAGTGCACAGTTTGATACAATTTTATCACATGCTTATTTAAGCTTCACTCTAATCAAGACACAGGGAGGTGCCATTTTCAGAAAGACCTCCCTTGGGTTAGACCTTTTATATGCAGAGTAACACAGAGGACCCTATTCCCCTTCTCTGCCTCTAACGTCTGGAAAAGACTAAGTTCTCCATGTCTCTATTTAGGACTTCAAAACTCCTTTTTTTTTCTCTTTCTGGGTCACATCTGGAGGTGCTCAGGAGTTGGATTCTTCTGACTCTGAGACTGACTGTATACAAGGCAAGTGCTTTGCCTGCTGCAGTATTGCTCTGGTCCTTCAAAAATAATTTCTAAGTGAAATTTTATACTTTCTACTCAAAGAAACAGGCTGCTTTTCATTCAACATAGTCCCTCTGAGATCAAACCACATTTTTTTCTTTTTCCTTTCCTTTTTCAGAAGATTGACTCTTTTAATTGCTGAGCATTCATAGTATGAATGCACCAGTTTAATCATTCACAAAATGGAATTCTGAATGGTTGCCAATTTGTTATAAATCAGGTTGTAATGAATCTCTGCAGTGTTTACAAGATTTTCTGCAAGCCAACATAAATTTTTGGCAGAATAAATGCCCTAAAGTGCAAGTGCTAGATCATATGGTACTTGCAGGAAATTATCAAATTGTTATTCATTTAGTTGTCTGAAACTATTGTTATACCCCACTGGGTTATTGTCAATATTTCCTACTGGTTACGCTGTCAAGTCTTTTGATATGCTCATTTGCCATTTGTATATACATTTTTTCTTATTTTCTAATTGGATTGTCCTTTTCTCTTACTATTAAGTTTAGAAACTTTATATTGGTGAAGGGGGGTTGTTCTTTGTAATCATGATGCTTAAATAAAGATGTTACTTTAAAAAACTATATTTTAAAAAACTTTAAATTCTAGATAAGAGTTCTTATCAGAATATGATTTTCAAGTATTTTTGTTCTATTCTCAGCTTGTCCTTTCACCTTATCACTCTAAAACGATTTTGATGAAGTCCAATTTATCTGTTATTTGTTTTCCCTCACCTTGTTTTTTTTTTTAATTTTTATTGTGTCAAAGTGAATTACAATTATTTCACAGAAATATTTAAGGCACATAGTGACAATGACTGAGGAGCAGTCCCACCACTAGTGTTGTCTTCCCTCCACCCCTATTCCTAGCATGCATCCCATATCTCCCTCGTTTCCCCCCCCCATAATGCTAGTGTAGCTGTTTCCCACTTGTACAGCTTGTTGCAAATTGGGTATCGATTCTGTTGTTGTTGACTATGGGTTTAGCGTTCCAGTCTGATCGTTTTTTATTTCCACTAAATATTCATATGACTGGTCTTGGTACCATCCATTTCCCCTGCCTCAAATTGTGAGGCTTGAAAGGGATGATTCCAGTAATGTGGTTCTGTTGTAGATATATGAAAAGATAAGGGAGAAGAAAAGAAAAACAAAAACAAAAGGAAAAGGAGAAAGAGGAAAAGAAAAGAAAAAAAAAGGAGGGGCTGGGCGGTGTCGCTGGAGGTAAGGTGCCTGCCTTGCCTGCGCTAACCTAAGGCGGACGGCGGTTCGATCCCCCCGGTTCCCCATATGGTCCCCCGTGTCTGCCAAGAGCGACTTCTGAGCGAATAGCCAGGAGTAACCCCTGAGCGTCACTGGGCGTGGCTCAAAAACAAAAAAAAAAAAAGAAAAGAAAAAAAGAAAACCATGGGAATTTGTCTAGATGTTATAAATTTCCCTTTAGAAGGAGAAAGGGAAAAAAAGAAAAAGAAAAAAGAAAAGGGTAACATAAAGTAAAGCAAAAAGCAAAAGCAAGAACAAAAAACAATAGGGCAATAATAACAAAGTACAAAAAGAAAAAAGAGAACCTATAAAAAAATAAAATGAAACAGAACAAACAAAACCAACCAACAACAAAAACAGTAAAAAAAAAATTTAAAAAAATCTTTTTATTACTTAAAAAGGTTTGTGCCTCCTCTTCCTTCTCCTCCTCCTCCTGTTATTGTTCTTCATTTTTTTTTTTTTTTTTGCAAAGGCAAAGTAAATACTGGGGAAATTAGAATGAGAATTCCCTTGGCCCAAGAGATACAGGGTTTCTCCACCCTTAAAGCATACTGCCATGGGAACAACTATAGACTCTATATCCCGCTCATTTTCACACCCCAAGTTCTTTTTATGGCACCAGGGAACTTTCCAGTCAGTTGTGTATGATATCACTCTTCTGTAGTTAGAAATCTTGTTGTTTGCGTAGGTCATAGGAGGAAGGCTAGGGGAGAGCTTTTTTTTTTTTTTCCACAGTTCTAGAAGTTCTGTTTCATCCCTGTTGTAATCAGTCTTCCGTAATTAGTGGTCTCGGCTTTTGCTCAGATCCTAGAACCAAGCCTAGGACAGAGACTTTCAGTATGTTTCTAAAAGTTCTGTTCAGTTGCAGTTGTCAAAGTCAGACATCTAGAATTAGAGATCTTGGTTTTTGTACAAATCTTAGGCCGAAGCCTCAGCTAGGATCTTTCTCGATGGTTCATTGATAAGTTCTACCCAGTCCATGTTTGTCAAGCTCAGCCTTCTGTAGTTAGTAATTTTGGTTTTTGCATATAGCAAAGGCTGTCATGTCTTCTGATAGCATCAGACCGTAGGTGATGAGGTAGGGCAACCCTCTCTTAGATCAAGTTGTTGCCGTTTCCTTATGTCATGGTGTCATATCAAAAGCGTTGCAAGTTGGTGCCAGAGCGATATTAGGAATTTCCCAGGGAGGAATTTGGTTCCTGGTGCTGTTGCTGGGACCTGTGTTGGTTCCACTTCTGGGATCTGGGGTTCTGAGTTGGACAGTCGCTGTCCAATCACCTGGAGAATAAGTTTCCCCTGTTTTTGTTTGTTTTTTTTTTTTTGGTTTTTGGGTCACACCCGGTGATACTCAGGGGTTACTCCTGGCTATGCGCTCAGAAGTCGCTCCTGGCAGGCACGGGGGACCCCGGGGGATCGAACTGCGGTCCGTCCTAGGTTAGCGCAGGCACCTTACCTCCATGCTATCTCCAGGGCCCCGGCATTTGCCTTTCATGCAAAAGGTCATCGGTTCGAATCCCGGTGCCCCATATGGTCCCCCGTGCCTGCCAGGAGCAATTTCTGAGCATGGAGCCAGGAGTAACACCCTGAGCGCTGCCGGGTGTGACCCAAAAACCAAAAACCAAAAAAAAAAAAAAGTCCACCAACATCTAAGAATCCAGGATGCTGTGTTGGATATAGGTTTCTTGTGCTAGTGAGTATAGGTTCCCCACCTGGTCATCCCTGACTCTGCTCCAGGTGAGATGGAACAACTCACCACCATGTAAAGATTGAGAGCTATGAAGCTATAGGGGCAGAAATGGCATGAATGAGAGAAATCACCCAGCCTTTGCTTGCAAAGGAATTATGGAGGAATGGAGAGACTTCAGAAAGTTAAAGATAGTGGGGCTGGAGTGATAGCATAGTGGTAGAACTTTTGTCTTGCACAAGCAGACCCAGGATGGACCTGGGTTCAATTCCTGGCATCTCATATGATCCCCTAAGCCTGCCAGGAGAGATTTCTGAGCACAGACCCAGGAGTTCTGGGTATAGCCCCCCCCCAAAAAAAAAAAAAATCAAAAACAAAAATAAAGTTAAAACCAGAACTTAGGAAACCCAAGTTCTGTTCCTGGCACTTCTGGTTTTTCTGAGTACTGCCAGGAATGACTCCCTAACCGACCTTGAGCACTAGCCTCTAGCATCACTGAGTATGGATACCTAAAAAGAAAATTTAGACCCCTGAAAGGTCTAGTTTATATTATACTCTCATCCTCTTGCCCAACACTGGTGTTCTGCATGAACTGTTTTTTTTTTTTAATTTAATGTTTGGTTGGTTTTGGGGCCACACCTGGTGATGCTCAGGGTCACTCAAGACTAGCTCCTGGCTTGGGGGACCATATGGGATGCCGGGGTATTGAACCACCATCCATCCTAGGTTCACCACATGCAAGGCAAAGACCCTACTGCTGCACCACCGCTCCAGCCCCAGGAATGCTCTGTTTATTGTCCATCAGATTCTTGTATTTCTAGATTTTCATTTTTTCTTTTTTTGGGGCCTCCAGAATGCTTAGAGGGTACACTGACCATCACCAGATATTCTTGATCAACCTCCTGAATGCTGAATGCTAGGGCCTGAGGATTCCTTTTTTTTGTTTGTTTTTTGTTTTTGGGCCACACCCAGTGATGCTCAGGGGTTACTCCTGGCTATGCACTCAGAAGTCGCCCCTGGCCTGGGGGACCATATGGGGCACGGGGGATCGAACAGCGGTCCGTCCAAGGCTAGCGCAGTAAGGGAAGCACCTTACCTCCAGCGCCACCACCCGGCCCCAATTAATTACCTTGAGGGCCTCTAGACTATCTCCAAAGATGTCTGAATGGCACTTATAGAGCTAAGGATTGAATTCAGGTGTGCTAAAATTCCTTTAATTATTTTATAGGCTCTGTAACAGACCTTTTTCCATGAAGTTTTGTATCTGTGCTAGTTAGAATTTGAGAGATAGATATATGATCTGAGACACAGATGAAACAGGAAGAAAACCCAGATAATTTATTAATATGTCATTCCTTACATTTGAGGGTCTCAAGATTATGGTTATAATCTTACAATAATAATCATTACTATGACCAGATAGTCATAATCTGGTCATAATCTCTCCACTTTTCAAAGTCTTGTGTTTATATGTTACATTCAGTATTTTTAGGTGTATTCACAAAAAGAAAGGAAACATACTCTATTCCATTTTGAGTAGAAGAACACAACAGTAAAGTACACAGTACATGGGTGTTTAAAGAATTAAAGGTCCGACACTACTTAATTTTATACAAAATCAAAATAGGTCAACATAAACTAGGAATTATAGAAAAACAGTTAATGACTACGACATTAGTTTTGTCTTTTAAAGAAATATTACCTTTCTCAGTTGTCTTCCTAATCTTGGGAATAGTAAATTTCTTCAACGGATTGACTTCTGCACCAGTAACTAATAGAGGTTCATTGGTTGGATTCACTTTCCATATTGTTTTGTGTTTAGAAATCTCTTTCATTTCCATTTTGTTGGTGGCCTAAAGGTAGTAAGCAAAGAAGTCAATAAATAAATAAAAATTAGTGGAATTAAAATCAGTTAAACATTCTTAAATTAAGATACAATTTTATTGTCACACTAGGTATCACATTAGATTTCAATTTCTTTCTAGGTTACACATAATAGAAAATAAAAGAGCAACTTTGACTTTGATATAAAATTAAAGTCATTTTGTATAGTTTCTAATAGATCTTTGCCTGTAATTCATGCCGTATTTTGTGTGCTTGAAAAACCTAGTAATTTTCTGTATTTATTAATATTTGTTATAATTCTTGCCAGATATTATATTTTAAAAATATTTTTGTGGGTTCAGAGTGATAGTACAACAGGTAGAGCCCTTGCCTTGCATGTGGTTGAGCTCAGTTTAATTCTGGCATCCTATAGGGTCCCCCTGAGCATGCCAAGAGCGATTCAATGAGTGTAGAGCCAGAAATAAACCCTGAGTACTACTAGGTATGGTCAGAAAATATTTTTGGGACTGGTGCAATTGTTAGCAGGTAATGGATCTTCTTTGAATGTGGCCAACCTGGTTTTGATGCCAGGTACAACATATGATCCCAAAGCACCACCAAGAATGATCTTTGAGTGCAGAGATAAGAGTAAGTCCTGAGCACTGCTAGCTATAGTCCCAAAGCCCCCCCCACCCCCGCCCAATTTTTCATATATACCTAGAGTTAGAATGGCATTCTCTTTAATACACTTCTATCCGGGGCCTGGGAGATAGCATGGAGGTAAGGCGTTTGCCTTTCATGCAAAAGGTCATCGGTTCGAATCCCGGTGCCCCATATGGTCCCCCGTGCCTGCCAGGAGCAATTTCTGAGCACGGAACCAGGAGTAACCCCTGAGCACTGCCGGGTGTGACCCCCCCAAAAAAAACAATTAAAAAAACCCCAAAAAAATACACTTCTATCCAATTATTGTTATCAAGAGTTGGGGCCAGAGCAGTGGTGCAAGTGGTAGGTCATCTGCCTTGTATGTGCTAACCTATGACAAACCGTGGTTCAATCTCCCAGTGTCCTATATGGTCCCCAAGCCAGGGGTGATTTCTGAGCAAATACCCAGGAATAACCCCTGAGTATCACTGGCTGTGGCCCAAAAACAAACAAAAAAAACTATTGTTATCTATTGATCAAACTCAGGGATCCTTATATGCAAGACATGTAAGCTCAGTAGGTAATCAATCAATCTATCAATCTATCTATCTATATTTATCTCTACAAGTACTTTTCGCTTTTGAAGAAAACAGTCAATTGCTCACTGGCTATTATTCTATATAGCTTTAAATGGATTAAGACATTCTTTTTTTTTTTGGTGGTTTTTTTGGGTCACACCCGGCAGCGCTCAGGGGTTACTCCTGGCTCCATGCTCAGAAATCGCTCCTGGCAGGCACGGGGGACCATATGGGGCACCGGGATTCGAACCGATGACCTTTTGCATGAAAGGCAAATGCCTTACCTCCATGCTATCTCCCGGGCCCCCAGATTAAGACATTCTTATATTGTCACCAAGTAGTAACAGATTCTTTTTCCTGCCTTTTGTACCCACCCTTTACAACATACACAAGTTCTTAACCTTCAAGTAGAACTTAAACTGGACATCAAAGTATAGACATGGAGCCAAAACAGAACTATATAAATACTATTTTTCACACTATTTCTTAATATGGTTTGTGGGCCTCCTGATAGGTATCAACTGCTCAGCTCAAATGTTAGCTAACAATCCACTCAATTGTCAAAATTCTATAGAAGGATCAAAAAGCTAAGATTCCGCAGAAGTTTCCTAAGTGAGTGAAAGAAGACACTCTCATCAGCTTGTCATGAAAGTTGGTTGTGAAAATTTCCAAACAAACATGGGGTCAGAATAGGGAATGGACAAAGAAGCAGGCCAGTCCTTCTTTATGCTAGCTCTATTAAACAGACACCAGTGGTATTGTCTACAGTGGGATTTTATGAAAACTCTTAAATATAACAGCTCTAGTGATAACCATCAAGACTGCCATGTTCATCTAGTAGTTAGTTTATTAAGGAGGAAAAGGGAAAATGAATTTACAGCAACTTAAATTACAAAAATCTCATCAATAAATTATGGTTAATGCTACATATAATGGTGAGCTGAGTGAGTATGCTTTGAAGAATCAAGTACTAATGCTGATTGCTTTTAACCTACGTTACATTTTCAGGAAAGCTGTATGAGATTTCACTAATAGAAGTTTTTTACAAACCTCAGCCAGCAGTTTCCACATTTACCTTTCTCACTGTAAGCACATCTCTGGCTTATAACTTACTTGACTTCACTCTGATATCTCTGTTCTTGAAATATTAATTTCCCGACAGTTGTGACATTATAATTCTAATTTTACAGCTTTCACAGGTGGTACCTTTCTAGTCTCAATTTATCTTTTCTCATTTGGCCTTTGCCACAGGCCAGCTGAGTTGGGCAGCACTGAGAGGGACTTTATGGTTACTTGGAAAAAGGATGGGAGCTTCGGAGTTGGTATAGAGTGAGTACTCAGAAACCAAACTCGAGGGCGCTTGAAAATGAGTCCACCTATTCAAGATGGACATTACATAAATTATAGCTGCAGGGTTAAACATTGTGAATCAATACATTAGGAAACCACTACACCTTTATACTCTGAACATTTCTAAATATTTCAGTATTTTTCATAAATTCTTTATTCTATAGTCATTAGTTTCACTACCCTAAATAGAAATCATAGAAATCACTTTCCCATTAATCATGTCTTTACTAGAACCCCATTAAGATTTATTACTAATCAACAAAATCATCTATGGAAACATAAATAAGCGTTGCTACAAAGGACCTAAAAAACATTCTTGTGATGTTAACTCCATTGATTTAGTGGCTGATGATTATGTGAATACTTTCAGCATGGGACAGGCAGGGTGTGATTCATTGTTTTTTTTAACTATAGGAGGCATGAACAGAAAATTTTCCATGGAAAACCAGGTGTTCTTGTACCGTACATGTTACTAAGTGTAATATTATTATAATAATATTATTGTTCCAATCTTTAGAAAGGCAACTTAGGGTAGTAAGGTGTGTTCTAGCTGGAAGGGCACAGGCACAGTTTTTCATCTATTATTCTACTCAACATTGTTAAATTTCATTACATTAATTTTATTTTTAGTAAGCTCATTGTTTCTATCCTGTCATGCACTAATCTAGGGCACAACCAGTCTTTCCTCAACAGTGTATGCTGAGGACCGCACCCACCTGGGGAGTCTAGGCTTGCACCAAGGCAGTCCTGCTGGTAATCAGCCATCATGCTGTAGGCCAGGGACTATGGCAGGCCTTTATTATTGTTTTAATTTATTTATATTTTATGCAAAATTAAGTCTTAGAATATTATTAGAATTTTACCAATTTAATTAAAAAGAGAAACTCAAGGTTTCACCTGCATTTTTCTTTTCTTTGATTATAGGCAATACCAGTAGTACTTGGGTTATTCCTGGCAAGCTTGGAGACTATTTGGGATATCAGGGATCAAACTTGGGTTGACTATATACAAGACACCTGCCTTTTCCATCGTGCTATCTCTTAGGCCCTTGCATTATTGATGAAGTAGAATCACCTATCTTTTTTTCCTGTGAATGACTTAGTTATATTTTTCTCCATTTTCTTTTTTATCTTTGGTTTATTTTGGAGCTACATCCAGCTATATTCAGGGCTTACTCTTGGCTCTATGCTCAATAATCACTCCTGATGATTCCCTGATGATCAGGGAAACATCTGGGGTGTCAGGGATCAAAACTGAGCTTGCTGTGTGCAAGAAAAGCACCTTACCCATTATACTTTTCACCAGGCCCTTTTCCTGCTGTTTTAAATAGGTAAGCCAGTTTTAAAACTGATTATTTCTAAGAATTTCTTTTTTTGGAGGAGGCACACTCAGCAGCGCTCAGAAATCACTCCTGGCAAAGTTCCAGGGGACCATAGGGGGTGCTAGGGATGGAATTCAGGTTGGCCATGTTTAAAGCAAGAGTCCTAACCACTCTTATTATATTTCCAGTACATGATTTATCAAAATTTTATATGAATATTTTATATATGTTGGTGTTAAGTTTTGCACTATTTTCAAAATGGTATTTTCTTCCTGAGAAAAAGTTTGTGTGCCTAATCTCTTATCATAGGATACATGATGGTCTGGGAGTACCTCTGGCTCTGTGCTCAGAAATTACTCCTGGCAAGCTTGGGGAACTATATGAAATTGAAATCTGGTTACTCATGTGGAAGGCAAGCATCCTACCATATAAACTATCTCTCCAGTCTCTATTTGTTGTTTTTTTTTTTATCTATTTTTAAATTTATATTTGGACAAAACCATCAGTTGTACTCAGGGCTTACTTACTCCAGGTGGTGCCTGTGGAACCATATAGGGTATCTGGGACCGAACTGAACCTAGGTGCATTTGTTACATCTAAGGCAAACGCCCAAAAAGATGATCTCCCAGGATCTTTTATTATGTTTTGGGGACCAGAGAGATAGCATGGAGGTAAGGCATTTGCCTTGCCTGCAGGAGGTCAGTGGTTTGAATTCTGGCATTTTTGAGTTTTTACACAATCACTCCTAGTGTCTAAGTTCTAAGCATGCCTTTCTTCGTCAACATTTGCTACTCACATACCATGCTCACAGCTGTGAATAATATCTCACTGTTTTTTGGTTTTTGGGCCACACCCGGCTGTGCTCAGGGGTTACTCCTGGCTATCTGCTCAGAAATAGCTCCTGCCAGGCACAGGAGACCATATGGGACACCGGGATTTGAACCAACCACCTTAGGTTCTAGATTGGTTGCTTGCAAGGCAAACACTGCTGCACTATCTCTCCGGCCCCAATATCTCATTGCTAATTTGCACATCTCTTGATTTTCTGATCAAGACTGACCATTTGCTGAGTAAATTATGGTCAATTATGTTTTTATGTTTGTGAAATACCTGTTCAAGGTTTTTCACTTATCATTCTTGAATACTATTTATGTACTTGCAAGAAATCTTTATGAAATATTATGTCACCATTTATACTTGCTATAAATAATTTCTACCATTTTTTATGCTGTTGTGAATTCACATCTCTGACACCATTGGGGAAGTACATTCCCCCACAAAATGATTGAGCCCAAGGATGTGTTTCAAGTGACAGAGCACATGCCTTGCATATAAAAGGTCCAGTCACTTTATAATTAAAAATATAATTACCTAGTGTTACACTACTACTCATAATATTCAAGTTCTTTTAAGAAGAAAACAAGGAATAACAATTAAAAACCATAGTACTAATAAAAATAAACAATGGTCAGGAAACCACAGCTAGGAATAAACAATTCTCATTTTAAAAAAATCAGATGGTAGGATTGCTGTTCTAACATCAAACCTGAAACAATTATATTATGAACAGCTTTGTAAATCATGATTCTTAAGTTTAAAAAGCTTTATGATCCCTTAGTATTACCAACAGTAATTATTGATTGCAAAGCTAGTAGTAACCCCTGATCATCACTTTGTATGCTCTCCCAACAAAAAAACCTATAGTGCCTGCCAGGAGTGACTTCTGAGCGTATAGCCTGGAGTAACCCCTGAGTGTCACTGGGTGTGGCCCAAAAACCAAAAAAAAAAAAAAAAAAAAAAACAACAAAAAAAAAAACCTATAAATGCTCAAAACCCACACAAATACAGGATTTTAGAGATGCTAATATTGGTGTATATATATACATACATATATATACACATACATACATATATGTATATATATTCTTTTGGTTTTTGGGTCACACCCAGCAGTGCTCAGGAGTTATTCCTGGCTCAAGGCTCAGAAATCGCTCCTGGCAGGCTTGGGGGGCCATATGGGATGCTGGAATTCGAACCCATGACCTTCTGCATAAAAGGCAAACCCTCTACCTCCATGCTATCTCTTTGGCCCCTAATATTGGTATTTCAAGTGAGTAAAAAAAATATCTGATTTGCAAAATGTACTTAGTCATGTGGAAAATAAATAACAAAGCTATCACTCTAGTCTCCATACCAAAATTAATTCAGAATGAAATGAATCATTTAAAAATTGACAAATGAAGCTATAGACTAAATATCATGATAAGAATACTGGGCAAAACACCTCCAGATTTATTTGAGAACAAAACTTAAAACTACTTTGAGTCTTTTTTAAACTATAGTTATATCAAATGGCAATCTAGAAATAAATATTCTAGCGATACATTAAACAACTGAGTAGCATATGAAAGTTTACCCATCTCAAAATGTTTTTTATTTTGGGGGAGGCACAGTGGGCTGTGCTCAGGGGTTACTCCTGGCTCGAAGGACCATACGGAATGGCGGGAATCAAATCCAGGTCTGTCCTGGGTCAGCACACATACAAGGCAAGTGCTCTACTGCTGTGCTATCTCTCTGGCCCTATCTCAAAATCTATATTTAGTTTTTATAACCCAACACATTTCTATTAATATTTTATAATATAGAACGTATATACTGCATTATACATTTATTGTACATTTCCCTTACTCTTATCTGATATATGTATGTATATATATTTAGTAATAAAAAACATATGTCTGAGGGCAGAAGAGGTAGTACAGGACTATGGTGATAGTCTTAAATTCAGCTGACCCAGGTTTGATTCTTGCATGGCACAGTCCCCAGACGCATCATTGGGAGAGTGACCCTACTCCCCACATGCAGAGACTAGAAGTAGCCCCTGACCACTGCCAATGTGGCTTAAACAATAGGAGGAACTGGGTAAAATCAGAATTATACTATGATAAAAAAAAACTTGGCATATTTTTATTTTTTCTAGAAAATTATTTTCTAGCTTCTATTTTTGTTATCTTTTATGTAAGGTGGTCCCATGAATGTTAGCATTTATGGTACTGATGTATACAGTTGTCTCACCATCTCTAAAGGACAAAGACCTTCTTCCTTCACCAATTCCTAATGCATCCAGAATTCAACTATGTAGGTTGCATGTGTGACAATGGGGATGACTCCTACAAAATTCAGTGATGGACTGTGTTTCCTCTAACTGCACAATCCTAGTGTTCTCAAATTCACTAACCTGGTAACATACTGACCAGTTGACCACTGGTACTAAAGTATATAATTTATCAGTAAATAAAGGAAATGGATTTTAGATTAGACACTGTCTTTTTTGATAGCTTTACATAACACATCACTGAAAATAAAATTTATGGTGCCATTTGTGGGTAACAACACCCAGTTAAGGGGTACCTTACAAGAGACCCATAGAGGCTGCCATTACTAGCTGCTCTTGTTTCCTTCAGAAGTTAGTTGGCATCTCATTTGTTTGAGTTAAGGCTTTTGTTTTTGCTTTTATTTTTGGGTCACACCCAGCGATGCTCAGGTTTACTCCTGACTCTACTCTCAGAAATCACTCCCGGGGGGTCTGGGGGACCATATGGGATGCCGGGATTTGAACCGCTGTCCTTCTGCATGCAAGGAAAATACCTTACCTCCATGCTATTTAAATTGATTGAGGCACTGTGATTTACAATATTGTCACTGATAATATAGCAATCATGTGCCTTGCACATCACTGACCTACCTGGGTTTGATCCCCCGCATCCCACAGTCTCCTGAGCCTGCCAGGAGTAATATCTGAACAATGAGTCAGAAGCAATCCCTAAGTGCTTCTGGGTGTCACCCAAAATAAAAAAAAAAACTCCAAGAAATTTATATAGACATATATTATGCATCTAGAATTCAGCTGCTCTTATTGTTCAGACCAAAGTTCCATAACTTTGGCAACACGAGAGACGGAATGTAACTAGATGGGATGGAACAATGCTATAATGAAATAAACTGGCTCTTTGGCTTTTCCTGAGTGATCATAGAGCACATGAGAAATAAGATACATCTATATTTAATTGGAACTTTCTTGGAAAAGTACAGGAAGATATGCTTTGAGAAAAAAAAGAATCATTCTAAAATGAAAGTAATATGAGCTTTTTAAAAAAGAAGCTCAAAGAGTATAGAAGCTATGTTGAAAGAATGGCACTAAGTTTCTAAGAAGCTACCAGTCTATGTGCAGCAGAGAAAAGGTTCTGAAGATGGTTAAAAAAGAACATGGAAGGGAGGGGCCGGGCGGTGGCGCTGGAGGTAAGGTGCCTGCCTTGCCTGCGCTAACCTAGGGCGGACCGCGGTTCGATCCCCCGGTTCCCCATATGGTCCCCCGTGCCTGCCAGGAGCGACCCCTGAGCGTCACTGGGTGTGGCCCAAAAAACAAACAAACAAACAAAAAAAAGAAAATGGAAGGGGCTGGAGAGATACCACACAGACTCAGGACAAATGGTGGTTTTAATCCCGGCATCCCATATAGTCCCCTGTGCCTGCCAGGAGTGATTTCTCAGCACAGTCGGGAGTAACCCCTGTGCACCACCAGTGTGGCCCAAAAACCAATAAATAAATAAATAAATAAATAAATAAATAAATAAATAAATAAATAAATAGAGGGCCGAAGCAGTGGCCCACACAGTGGTAAGACATTTGCCTTGCATGCCTCTAACCTAGGTTGGACTGCAGTTTGATCCCCCGGCATCCCATGTGGTCCCCCAAGTCAGGAGTGATTTCTGAGTGCATAGCCAGGAATAAACCCTGAGCATCACCAGGTGTGGCCCAAACACCAAAAAAAAAAAAAAAGAAAGAAAGAAAGAAAGAAAATGAAACTTGTGTTTTAGGACTTAACTATCTCAATAAAATAACCTGAGAAGTTCTAGCATGATTGGAGGGAAAATTATCATAGAAAAGTAGACTAAAATACTAATTATAAGCAAAACATTCATATTATAAAGAGCATCAGATCAAAACATGAGCAGAGGAGCCAGAGAGATAGCACTGCGGTGTTTGCCTTGCAAGCAGCTGACCCAGGACCTAAGGTGATGGGCGTGGAGAGATAGCACAGCAGCGTTTGCCTTGCAAGCAGCTGACCCAGGACCTAAGGTGGTTGGTTTGAATCCCGGCATCCCATATGGTCCCTTGTGCCTGCCAGGAGTTATTTCTGAGCAGATAGCCAGGAGTAACCCCTGAGCATAGCCGGGTGTGGCTCAAAAACAAAACAAAACAAAACAAAAATCATGAGCAGTTCCTTATAAAAGAAAACTGTAAGTATTACCCTCAAGCAAGGGTAAGTGTGCCCTGGTCCCTTGCTTCTCTGGTCCAGCACCATTAATTCTGAATATCTCCAGGGAATGGGTCTGGGCCCCTTGACCTCCTTCCCATAAAAAACAAAAAACAGGGGCCCGGGAGATAGCATGGAGGTAAGGCGTTTGCCTTTCATGCAAAAGGTCATCAGTTCGAATCCCGGTGCCCCATATGGTCCCCCATGCCTGCCAGGAGCAATTTCTGAGCATGGAGCCAGGAGTAACCCCTGAGCACTGCCGGGTGTGACCCAAAAACCAAAAAAAAAAG